>JABYQR010000203.1:0-82884 GCA_022592445.1 Cytidiella melzeri | reverse complement strand
GAGGGCAATGCCGGTAACTAATGTTTGTGCTGTTGCTAATCATTGTTTGTCCTGCTCTGTTGTGCCCGCAAATCCAGCTTTTGCATAGTTTCCAATAGCATTGTTTTGTATTTCTTGAAGTTTTTGACAATGTTACCTTGCCGCACAATCAATTCTCTATTTACACACATCAACTAACTGGATATTGGGACTGATTA
This sequence comes from Cytidiella melzeri, assembly GCA_022592445.1. NCBI lineage: Eukaryota > Fungi > Basidiomycota > Agaricomycetes > Polyporales > Irpicaceae > Cytidiella > Cytidiella melzeri. Next base: position 82,687 of record JABYQR010000203.1, on the reverse strand, counting down.
AGAGAGATACGGGGAAAAACTGCAATGTGGGAGGTACCTACCAGCTTGTTCGCCAACTTTGCATTCATATGCCCGCATCCACCTGGTGTAGGTGAGCTGGCCTGTACCGTTGATGGATTCAAAGGGCCAGCAATAGAACTTGAGGTCTGAATCCAACTAAGGAGCCAATAAACAACCAAGCCAGGTGGGTGTCAATGTTGAGAGGGGCAAGGGGCATAGACGGGTAGTTGATATTGAGTTGGGTGAACCATTGGTGCTGCAAAAGAGGGAGTGGGGTAGGACATACATTTGGTACTTACAACAAATGATGTGTGGGTTAGAGAGTGGAAACAGTATCTGCATTCCCAAACTTGATGGTAATGAGGGTGGCTGTTGCTGCCAGTTCGGAACCAACGGCTGTTCATGGTAATGGTCAAGAATGTTGGAATTTTGAGCAAGGATACCGAGAACAGAAGCTCACTGTAACAGTTAAGGTTACACTCACCAGATAAGTGTTTGACTTGAAGGGGAGGTAGTGAGCTAGAGAGTAGAGTGTTGGTGAGAGTGTGTACTGGGAGTACTGAGTAGTCCTTGATCAACAGAGTGGATAAGACTGAGGGGATATGCACTCAAGAGTGCCTCTATATGTACATGAAGGGGAGGACCAGGTACTACCCTAAGACCCCTAATACCTGCATGAGTAAGCGAAGTAATCTACCTGACTAAGCATGCCCTATGCCCTAGTGGTGCCTAATGAACCACTTGATGTAAAAACATATGCAAAGGTGGTTCCATGATAGTACAGGCCTCCTCTTCAAGGCAATGTTGACTGTCTCTGGGAGATCGCACAAGGGTGCTTCTGTTGTTCATAAGATCATGGCCCACCCATGCTGCAAGGACACGTGCAGAAGCGTGAGAAGAAGCATTGCCCCATTTGCATCTGCCCTGTCTTCCCTGACAGTATGGAAGTCAACGCGACGGACGTTGAGAATGATCCTGGATAAATACGCCACGCGGTGCTGGAGCCACATCGGAGCAAACAGTTCACCGTCGTCGCAGCGCCTCGACGACTAGCTCCACAGAGTTTGAGAAGCGGTGACATGCGTTGCATGGCAGATCCAAGCAATTTCCTCAAATCTGGTAATCACGTGAACACCATCCGCTTTCAGTGAGTCAACTACTACAGTAAGATTTCTAGCTCTCACGTTGTGAAGCCTGTAAAGATGAGCCGCGAACGACATTCAAGTCAGCCATACCACTTTCTCAAACAATGCCGGAAAGTGAACACTCTCTCTCCACACTCGCTGTGCAGTACAGACCTCTCCCCCGCAACTCTGGTAATGCCCAGCATTACTTGACGTCCTTGGTGAGGCAGTTGATCGCCACCATCTTGGCAGCCAACGGTGGAGAATCTACTTTTGTGTCATTCAATCATGATGATTTCTTGCTGGGGTTTTATATCCAACCGGCAGCCTATCCGTTCAGCTCCACATTCGAGGTGCTCTCAACCGCCGCAGTGGAGTTCCTTTTGACGGCAGAAATAGTCGTCTACCAGCTCAGCAAACCCGTCCCAGACCTTTGGACGCCGGTGACGACGTCAGACACGCGACATCCAACTCATGCTGTCTATGTGCGTAAGCGTCTATCCTTCCAAAACTGGAATGGCCTGACTTCCATCGCCAAAAAGGCTGGCTATGATCTCTACAGGTTACGGCACTCTGAAACTGCCGCCGTACAATGAGACCACACGACCAGTTACAATCACTGGTTGTAGTAAGTACAGTAGTTGTACTTCAGCATTGCTATTCCACTGAGACTACTGTTTCTTTAGCGCTGTTCAATTGTGGAAAGTGTCAACCATCAGGGAGACTACTCCCTGGATGACATTGAACAAAGTCAGGCTGGGCAGGAGGAGGTTGAGGTTGGGCGTGAGGATGAGGTCGGGCTGGAGGTTGAGGAAGACGACAAAGACGACAATCACAGTCAAGCTGTAAGCGCAGCGATGGAATTGTACCAAACGACCGCAGCATATGTCAACAGATTCTTGGTGCCAAATATGCATTCAGAACCATTTCATCCATGCGGCATGTTGTTTTCCGCCTTAAATGACGTCAATGGGCCAGCTTCCAGTGGGAGAGCCCCTACCGTGGAAGGGTGGCACGCGGTCATCCAGGTTTTTACCATTGCAGCTGTTCTTCACACAGTGGCGCCAGTAAGTTTTCAATGTATCTTTTGATATGGTTTCTGACGTCTTACAACAGAGCAAGCTTCCTGAGGTCTTGTCACGAATGATAGGAGAAGACGTCACCACAGGGGGTACCTGATTGCCTTGCCTTTGTGTTGAGCAACACGTATGCAAGATATGGTCGTCTCTGTCCACTAAACCTGCAAGCGTCTCGGTCCTCCTTAAGGCCCTGGACACCAAGCGCGTCACCAAGACCAAAGTCTCCGCGATGATTGTCCCACCCAGGTTTAGGGAGTTATTCAACGCACAGCCATCACGCACGGCTGTGGCGTCCATACGGTGACAAGTGCTATCCTTGCTCCCCTCTCTCCTCTCTTCCTTTGTCTCGAGCAGAGTGCTTCTTTTATCGGATCTCATTATATATTAGCTTATACGGTTAGTTACATGAGGCGCACCTTGCCCCCGTTTTTAGCATAGTTGTGTGAGCCTTGCGCATAGAGAATGATCATGGTCTTGCTTGTCGCTTGAGCTCAGCTCACGAAGAGCAATGGGAACTGAAGGTCTTCAGCATTCTCTCAGTTGTTATGCGCGAATACTATTGCGTGCCCCGACACTTCCGCTTTTAGTCCTGACGCCTTTGTGGCATTGATTCGACTCAGTGTCGATCCTACCCTGATGCCTGGCGCATGTCATATAGAGGAGTGTAGATCAATCTACTACACGTGATGAAAGTCAATGCATTGCACAGCACCGCACACTCTCATTATTGCCATACATTGACAGCAGTAAACCAGTAGTATAGATTGTATGCGAGCTGCATGGCCTACAGCAAAAATGGGACTGTACGGGCCCAGGGCTGCGGGAGCACACAGTGCTCAGTGGCAGCTTGCAACCACATGTGCAATGGACAGGCGGGCATTATCCAGAAAGACGCTAAACTACCAGTGTGCATGTAGATCAAAGTAAACAAGGTAGTAGCAGAGGACAATATGCTGGTCAAGGGTTTTTTGAACCGGGGAAAAGACGAAGATGGTGTGTGTGGCTTGGCTGCGGAAGTGGCACGCCTAACACTGTAGGTATGGATGGGAGTGAGGCACGCCCATCCGTGCGAGGAGTGTCTGTTGTTGGGAGAGCCTGACTGAAGGGCAAAGCCGTGGCAGCGAGTGTTGGCCGTCACACTCATATACTGTGGTTCACACCGACGGGCATCCGGTGTGCTATGCCTGGACTGAGAAATAGTCCGGCCATGGGGCACAGCTTGTCCTACCAGTGCTTGTTCTGGCAAGTCAGATGATCTGGCCATGGTGCAAACCAAACACGCGCAGGGACATCATCCGCGGTGTTCCGTGCACGGCAACTGTCTCAACACATGCATCTGCTCCAGTGGTGACGGCCACAGGGGCGCCTGGATGACGGGTACGCTGTGAAGTTTTCCACAAAGTGCATGAGGTTGGGGATCAGGCAATGTGGTTGGATGGGTTGCAATCAACGCTGCGCTCTGTTTGTGTTTGTACCTGTATCGTCTAAGGCTGCAATGCATCATTGGGAGAGTTTGACCTGTTCATGTAAGCTAGGGAACGCGCCTAACGGTATCACCCACATCCACATCAGTGCAAACAACGCAACTAAATCACACATTTCTAACTATGCCATGCACACCAGGAGTACACGGCAAAGGCATGCTGTGATCGCTGTAGCTAGCTGTCCCGGCCGCCATGTATGCAGAAACACCTGGACAGGCAATTTTGCGGCATCAACACCGGTACATGATACATTTTGCAGCAAATCATGCTGCAAGCCGTTGCCTGTGTCGCCCTTTGAAGAATGAACATACTGCGCGGTGGTTAATTGCAAGGTATTGCAAACTGAAATTGGTTGGTAATGAAATTAGCATTGTGCTGGCTAAACCAAACATACCGCGGAGCATGTTGACTGAACGGGTTGGCGGTTTACTCCCGGTGCCCATATAGTGTTAAGGTTTATTGACTTAATTCACGCTGATGTGTGCAAAGATGCAGGTCATACCATTGGGTCTTAGAGACTACATGATAAATCACCTCAAAGATGCATAGCACCTTGGTGTACAACACAGTTGAGCTTATACAACTGTGCTCAGCATTGACGTGCCCTGCCAGCCCGCCCAAAAACCCTCGGAGCGTGAGCGCCAACTCTATAACATAGCACACAGCATGCATAATTGCTGACTATATATGGGCACAGCTGCCGGCTTGCTATCATGTGCACATGGCTGCAATATATAGGCTGACTTCTACGCATTCAGCATGTCATTTGCAAGTTGTTTGGCCAAATGCATGATCTGCTCACATGTGCCTTATACATGATCGATGCTGCTCCACATGTTCCTTGTGCATAAACAAACACTGACATGAATATGCTCTCATCATCAATTTGCAGCTCGGTTCCTTGGGGTCTTGAAGCCTGGTCAGCAAAAGCAAAGGCCTTCCAAGTTGATTCATCTGAAGGGAAGAAGCGGGATACTGAAACACTGCGGAAATATTTTGGATCAACATACCTGGGGGATTTGAATGAGCCATCTGTAATTGTTGATCAACATGGACAAGTGTTAGTATGGGTGCTGCCGCGCTTACTATTCCAATCAAGAAAAGTACGTATACATCTTGATCTGAACATAGAATGTGCGTTCATGTCAAAAAACCCAAGGAGACAATGTACAATGGCTGCAAACACATCTCCTCTGAATTGCAAAACAACATCACGGACAAATCAACTACTTGGAGATCTCGAAAAAATCTATACCGTCCCACTGGCGGCCTTCTTGGAGTAACAGATATTTCAGTATGCTGGTTTGCTCAGGGACATGAGGTACGCCTTTTTTGTGTTAATCTGACACTTTCTGACCAGCAGCAAAGACTCTACGCTATCCTATTCATCAAAGCTCAATGCTTGCAAATAGAGATGTAGGGAAATGGCTCCGGCGCATACGGCCAGCAGAATATGTTCTCAATGCAGCAACTTGTCTAGCTGCTCCTACTCAATTTCTGGCCGGGATGAAGATGGTCCATAACGGAATCAATGGTGTTGGAGTTGAGGCAACATATAGTCAAAGTGGCTTTTGGCCCTCGGTGTTTTCTGGTATAGCGGTTATTGGTAACCGGGTTACTCCTTCTCATCGGGACCGACTTGGCCGCCCTGCCTGGTATGATCTTCTATTCAGCTGTGGTACAGATCAAGACTGCAAGCTGGATCTACCGGATATTGGTGCAAGTGTGCGATATCATCCTGGAGATGCTTGCTTTATTGCAGGCAATGCCTTGCAACATGAAGTGAAGGATTGGAAGGGGGGGGACAGACTTGCGTATGCTCACTACCACAGGTTCCTGGTGGCAGAGCGTATGGGCATTAATCCTGGAGCTGCACCATTCTTGTCTGATTTTGGCAAGCATCTGGACACGGGTTTCCTTGGTAGAAATGCAAATATGTATGGACAGTAATGCATGCGAGCTACTGCTGCATGTAAAGAAGAATTGCAATCATGTTTTCTAGGCCTGTGTGTCTAATAAGCAGCACTTAAGCCCATATGCACCCTATGTAAATGTGTAACATTACTGGTACTCACGTAGCAATACAATACATGCTTTGCTGTATGTATATGTTTGGAAAATACAATGATCCTTGCTTATGTTGCTGGCAGTATGTATACTTTCTCACATGTACTCCTTGATTTGTGTATACACTATTCTACCCTCAGCAGGCATAACTATGAACCAAACTTTACCTCTTTAAGCAAGTGAACAAAAACGCGTTTGTATGATTTTCAAGGAGTAGAAAATTCCAGTATACTATAGAAAAGAGTGGTTTGTCAAGAAAAGAGCATGGAAATGAAGGGAGGTAAGCAAAAGTCCGTTAACAAAGTCAGAAGAACAGAAAGCTGATACCGTTATACTATGAAAAAGAGTGATTCTTCAATAAAAGAGCGTAGAAATGAAGGGCGGTGAGCAAACGTCTGTTAAGAAAAATATGACAAAGTCAGAAGAACAGAAAGCTGCTACCATCCAGAAGCTGGCTACGGCGTATTCTACGGACCAGTCTATCCACAAAGCTCAGACGAGCATAACCATGAGGGATGAAGAGTATAATGGTAGGCAAGGTGTCGTCATATACAGGACTGTCCCACATACCAATTGACGACCTTGCCTCTGAGTATATCCCCTCAATCTTGTACACCACCTCTTCCTCTCCCCTGCCAGACGCATCCAGTAACACCGTTGCTCCTCGCCCAATGCGCTTTGGGGCACAATATACTCTCCATGGTGATACCATTCGATCCTTCCAGTCCTGACAAGTAGGGCTGGCACACACCATAACTCCACTCCTGATCCCACTTAGGTTGGAAGGCTGATTATTCTGGCTGTAGTCGGTGTGGGAAAGACGGTGAAGATTGTAGGTGTGGTCGGCAGAGTGGTGGTGGAGATGATCAGTGTAGCCAGCAGGGTACTGGCAAGCACTGTTCTGCTCAGCGCAGGTGGTTTGAGAAGATCCCAGGCTGGAAGGCGAAGGGCTATGGACGGTTGCAGAAAACAGGCTCTCAAAGCTGTGAGAGCTTCGGGGATCTGGAACAAGATCACCCCAGTCCAAGGTTGCTTGACTTCCTGGCAGGTGCCATCGCTCTAGTGAGGCAGGAACATTGGCCGGAGTGATCCTCGGGATGCGGCGGGTGGGAATCCTCCTTGAGTGAGACATGCTTTGGTTCTGAAGTGAGGGAAGATGTCGTGTTTCAGTTTTCAAAATGAACACGGAACATTCCGGGGCAGGCCGGGGAAGTAAAGCGCTGAAAATGGAACGTGGGGGAACATTGACATCACAGACATTTGAGCTATGCATGCTTGCAACCAAATGAGACTTCTATACATGGGGGTAGGTCCGCCCAAATGAGGTCATTCCCCATTGCTTCCATGTGGGTTGCACACACAACAATGAGAACCAATTGTGTAGCTCCCGTGTATATTGTGCTCCCATGAATGCAAAATGAACCTTGGTTCAAATGCATTTCACACTGAATACATCATAGCAGAGTAATTGGTACACATGCAAATCTCGTGTTATGTATCCTTAACACCCTCTGCTATATATATGGGCTGGTACGTAAAAGGCGGGGCATAACATCTTAGCACATACCCAAATGACGCTGCTATACATGGGGGTAGGTCCGCCCACATGAGGTCATTCCCCATTGCTTCCATGTGGGTTGCACACACAACAATGACAGCCAATTGTGTAGCTCCCGTGTATATCGTGCTCCCATGAATGCAACATGAACCTTGGTTCAAATGCATTTCACACTGAATACATCATAGCAGAGTAATTGGTACACATGCAAATATCATGTTATGTTTCCTTAACACCCTCTGCTATATATATGGGCTGGTACGTAAAATGCGTGGCAAGACATCTTAGCACACACCTAAATGATGGTTCTATGCATTGGGGCAGGTCCGCTCAAATGAGGTCATGCCCAATTGCTTTCATGTGGGTTGCACACAAAACAATGACAAACTCCAAAGAAATTGTACTTGATGTATATCCACTCCTACACCCATAGCTGCACGGAATATATATCTTTAATGTTATGTAAAATGTGGTCAATGTATGCTTCTTTGACAGCAGTTACATTGTAATGCTGGCTGCTATTCATGTTTGTTCGGTATACTACTTCGATGCTATGTACAACCATCAACACAACGCAAATGTATGTCTGCTGTCACTCAAATGTAGTGCAATAATATAGTCAAAATGAACGACACAAATATATGGTTGCTCGTACTCAAGTATAGTGATATGGATTGTCGTTAGCCGACGGTATATACTACTCAAAATAGGGGGATATGGTACATAGCAGTCACTCATATGTTCTATATTTGGACTGAGTGCCAAGTGTGGAATACAGGGTGGCTCTTCCAGTCCAATGGTAGTTGGATTTTGTAGGTGATTGGTCCCAGTACTTCAGTTATTTCAAATGGTCCATGGTGTTTAGGTGCTAGTTTAGCCGAGGGCCTTGTGGTAGTGATATTTTTTCCTTCCAGCCAAACCTTCTGACCCACAGTGTATGGTTGAAGCCCTTGTTTGTTGCGTGACATGTGTACTGCTTCTGCTGGCATGCAGCTGCTGGCATGTAGCTCATCGCGGATCTGAACCATCTGATGGATGCGCTTGGTGATAGAGTGAATGCTGGAATGCGGATTGATGACATCCACTATTCTGGGTTTGTACCCTAGTAGTGCTTTGACTGGGGAATGTCGAATTGCCAAGTGATATCAGATGTTATGCGCAAACTTGGCAGTAGTAAGCAGTCTAGCCCAATCAGTTTGGTGGTAATTGCAGAAGGCTCGGAGATACTGCTCTAATTCCTGATTGACACGTTCTGTTTTGCCATCTGTCTCGGGGTGATATGCCGTGCTGATGTTCTGTTGGATGCCCAGTTTAGAGCAGAGTTCTCTCTGGAATTTGGCCGCAAACTGGGGTCCTCGATCAGATATGACTTTCTCCGGTAGGCCAAAGCATTGCCACATGTTGTGCATAGTTCAGCCGTTACTTTGGCCAAGGTGTTGGTAGTGCACGGAACCAGTACTGTTGACTTGGTGGATCCTTGGTCCACTACCACCTTGATTGCATTGTATTTGTCACTTGCTGGTAATTCTCCTATAAAATCAATGGAAATTACTTGGAACGGTAGATAGCTCTTTTCAGAACTGATTGGGTGAATCAGTATGCTCTTGGGATAGTTCTGAATCTTAACGCTTTGACACGAGGCACACCCTGTGACGTAGTTCTGGTTGAATACAGGCATGCCTGGCCACCAGAAGGTTTTTTGAATGAGTTCTATTGTCTTGAATCGTCCAGGGTGTCCTGTGACTACGGTGTCATGGAACGACTTTACCAAATCTTGTCAAAGTTGTTGGTCCTTTGGTACATAGATCTTGTCTCATGGGATGAAGGATGATGAGCAGGCTGTTGTGACCTAGCAATCATGATAAGCATGCCTCGTCACATAATAAAAGTTTTTTTGTCCTTGTTTGTACAGTATGGCCACACCAATTATGATAAGATACGTACATAGTGGAAGATTGCATGTCACTGGGGCGGAGGAAACGAGGGGGGTGTTGCATGTGTCCATTAGGAGAATTGATTCCTCGTCTGGAGCGCGAACAGTTCTGATGCCAAAGTATCATGAGGAGGAACTTTGGTACGTTGATCAATTTGATTTGGGTGCAAGTGCAGCAAACGGAAATAAAAACCTTGCAAGTGCTGTGTGTACAGAGATGAATAGGAAGGGTTTGACAGAAAGCTGGGTGGGGGAGGTTGTGGGTAGGTTCTGGCTACCATAGACGGGAGAATTGATACATGGCCTGTGTTTGCACTGGACCAAGAGGCTTCAGTGTGAAACGGAGCTGGAGCTGCGTGCCCGGGATCCAATGAATACTGCGGTGCTGTATTGCAGCCTGCCTGCAGTGAATTGTGCTTGAGCCGGTTTCAGCATACATGGACTCGGAATTATGTTGGATGATGCAGACTTACACCGTATTCCTCGCGCTGCAATTCGCTGTGGGACTGAGATGTTTGTGCTTTGCATTTTGTGCCTCATTGAGTAGACTGGAACACTTCAAATGGCCGTGAGCTTGAGGCCTCGCTGTTCCCTTGTGTTGGATGATTGCCTGGATAAATTTGCTGCAATTGTGAGATCTTCAAATGGCTCAGGAGTGTGTGGCTGGGGCAGGGTGTGTCAGATGGTGCAGGCAACGCAGCAGTCGATTTTGGTGGGTCTCTTGATCTCGACACATTTTTGCTGTCCTTTTGGGCCTTCATATGTTTGACGGCATCTTCACAAACACCTTCAACAACAGGTTGGGGAATTTCTGGCTCTATTAATTGCATTGCCGGAGGAAGAGCCATGTAGATCTGTTCGTAGCTGTGGATAGAGTGTGTGCTGAGGAGACAAAGGGGGGTATCCATATGCTGAGCAATCTCTTTTGTCTGGTGCTCAACCAGTGTACGTTCCTGTTGCAGTGGACATAGTGTGATTCTGGAGCAGTGGGAGTCAATGCAATTGTGCTGGATGTTCACCACACATGTGATGTCCTATAAAGTCAAAGTCAATACCACTCATCCACTGATGTTGAAATTATCACTGCACCTTTGGTGAGACAAGTACTTCACACTGTGTCAACGTGAGTTGAGGGACCCTGAGCTTTGTGTGCCATGTCCCATCCACCTGAAACAATCTTACTGCTACGCAGGAAACTTGGGCCACCTGTTGAATGTTGTTGACTGGGACTAGTAGCTCTATGATACAGCCAACAAGAAACTAAAAGCCAAAGTAAATGAGTGCCTTTTTTAATGCATAGTATCTGACTTCAAACCTGATTCTCATGTCGAACAATGACATCCTGCTCCAGACAAACTCGATCACCATTCTCTATCATCATGAATGGAGCCTTGAAGTATTGCCGGTCAGTGTTCCATTGTGTGTATGAATTAGACATCAGTGTGGTGTTGGTTATTGTGGAGCAGTGAGTTTGTGACCATGAAAGTGGCAGCAAACGTGATTTGGGCAGTGTTGATGATCCTATTATGGTAAACTCTGTGTGGGCCATGATTTCACTTCAAGTATAAATTGAATTACCAGGAATAACTGATGATAACTTGGATTGGGGACAGCCTAAATGATGTTCTTCTTCTGGATGGTCTTGCATGTAAGTGTGCACTCCTGGTCCTGTGCATACCCACTTTTTGGCTTGGGTATCAAACCAGAAACCACCAAGAGCAACATGCTTCACAACATCTTGCAACACAAAAGTGTTATAGGAATCATGGCTTGGTGACTGCCAATTGCTATGGATGCACAAAAGCCGGAATACGTGGTTGAAGCTTTCATAGCGCTCGGTTGAGAAGAGGATGGCAGGGCAAAAGCGACGGATATATGCAAGAAGATGCACAAGAAAGTGGAACTTGGGTTTTGTGATAATGATGCTTGGTGCACATTTTGCTGTCACATGAAGAAAGTCTTGAATAGTACGGGAAAAGTAGGCCTGAACATATGAGATCAGCACAGAGGTACAGGATATACAGTATAGATTCACCAAATCAACTTCACGGTCATTGATGCTGGTATGCCATAGGAGGACAACAAGTTTGCCAATAATGTTCCAGCCATCAAGAACATCTTGAGGAAGCAAGTCATAAATCAGAAAGGGCATTACTTGTGCAAGACTCTTGAAGTGCTTTCCGGTGAGTCCTCCATAGTAGTGACGACTGTATTCAGGAATGAAAGAAGGCAGATTCAATCCATGTACTGTGATAGACTCCATTTGCACCTCCAGTAAAGCAAGTGACTTTGCCTTTTCAACGATGTGCACTGTCTGACCCCAGAAGTACTTCACAACACCCAATAGCACTGTGTGCAGAATCTCTGTAGTTGTGTCCATATTAATGTTGATCCCCGCAATTAGTTAGTAAGCAGAAGATCTACTCATGACCTGAGACAAAACAAGCTTACCAGCTAGACCAAGCAGAGGATTAATCCAATCTTCTACTGGCCGTTGGTTTAAGAGCTTGTCCAGTTCTTCATCAAGCTGCTTCCGGACTTCCTCCTCAGAGAGCCTTGTGGTATCAGGATTTCATTTTTGTAGCTGCTTACCACTAGCGATAGCAAGGCCGGCAAGTGACAAGTACAATTCATGAAGATTGAATGGAATATTACTTTTTAAAGCAGAATTGTAAGTAAACTTGGTGCTGGTAGCAGCCTGAACAAGTAATTTTGCTGGGAATAGCTTCTTTGATGAGTGATGTATAGTAAGTTGATGGTTTGTCTTCACTGGAGCACAGAATCATTCATGAATGAAGGGGGACTGTGGTGTATTGTTTGAAGAGCAACAATGGGTGTGAGTACAGAATTAATACAAGTTTGTGGAGTAGAGCATGGAGGTAAACATTGTTTGACATGTGTCTTCTTCTTAATGGTGTTGAACTATGTGAAATAATTTAGATACAATTTGGTAAACTGCAGGAGCAGGGTTACAAGTGATTAAGTTATTGATAGCAAATTGAATAAATCATACAGCATGAAATAGTTAATTGCACCTGTGACTTTGTTACCAGAAAGAACCTCAGTAAACAGCTCTGTTCGTGGTAAGGATCTTGCCAAGCCATCTGGTCATGAATATTGACTGTATTACGGGCATTTGGTATTGATGACACCTTTGATAGGCAACTTGATCCAGGATAAAGTGACCGTACTACAATTGATGAGTTTGGTTGTAGGAAAAGGAGCCATACATTGATGAAGGTAGTCACCAATGGTAGCAAGGGGCTTCAACTATCTTGTCATTAATCTTGTGCAGTGTTCACTGCTGATTCTAGGAAATTACTTGCTTCAAGAATGAAGGGCTGGAGGGTGTCTCATTAGGTCAATTGCTAGAACATGATACATGTGTCCTGTTGATGTCTGCACTGCCTCACTCCCATTGGAGCTGCCATAGGCCGCGTTTGGATTGTAACTCCTGCTTATAGAGCAACTAGTGGTTGTGAAACTGTGTGGAAGAACCAAAGGCAGTGCTCTATGGTGATGCAACCATGTCCTGTTGATGTATGAACTGCATCAGCCCCACTAGAACTGCTACATGCTGTGTTCTGATTTTAATTCCTCCTTACAGAGCAACTAATGGTTGTGAAACTTTGTGGAACAATCTGATGCAGTGGTTGCTGCTGATGCAGCCATGTCCTGTTGATGTCTGAGCTGCATCACCCCTATTGAAACTGCCACAAACTGTGTTCTGATTGTAGCTTTTGCTTAGAGAGTAGTGGCTGTGAAACCTTGTGAACCAATTCAATGCAGTGCTTGCTGCCAATGCAACCATGTACTGTTGATGTCTGAACTGCCTCACCCCCATTGGAACTGCCTTAGTTGTAACTCCTGCTTAGTAAGTAGTGGTTTTGAAGCTTTGTGGACCAATTGAATGCAGCGCTGGCTGCTGATGCAACCACATCCAGGTGATGTCTGCGCTGCCTCACCCCCATTAGATCTGCCACAGGCTGTGTTCTGATTGTAGCTGCTGCTTATAGAGCAACTGGGGGCTGAGAAACTGTATGGAAGAATCAAAGGCAGTGCTCTATGCTGATATAACCACATCCTGTTGATGTCTGAACTGCATCAGCCCCACTAGAACTTCCACAGGCCGTGTTCTGATTTCAACTCCTCCTTAGGCAGCAACTAATGGTTGTGAAACTTTGTGCAACAATCAGTCGCAGTTCTTGCTGCTGATTGTTAAAACTATATAATATAATATGTAGTTTCCCACGCCTTGTTACAAGGACGCTTCAAGGTAGCAGAGTTTTCACAGTCTTTATAAGGGAATTATGCAGCCGTATATGGTTACTCCAGTAGTAACCATCACATTAGCTGAGACGTACAGATATGGGTTGTGTAGACTAAGTAGTATAGCACTATAGGGATACTAGGACAAGTACTAGCATGCGTCATTTAATCCTTATGTATGCCTCTGGTACAAGTGCTGAGCCTGGTCATACAATGAGTCATGCATTCATAGTATCAGTCATGCACTTATTAATACAGTAGAATAGCTGAAGTAGACATGTATAGTAGTCACTTACATAAGTAGATACAGACATATATATAAGCAGAGCTGCTGAAGCAGCAAGAATAATAAGACTCATTTTTGAAGCTTAACAGCCTCTACCCCTTGCACACAACTTCCACTTTGTTAGGTTATGAGCCCCAGCTTTTAGCTTGACTACATCCACATTCTCAACAACACTGCGGGCAAAGGCCGATTTCACATGACGTGAAATTATTGTGAGAGTTATTTGATACGTTAAAAATCTACAATCAAAGACATTTTTGTGATTTTTCTACAAATTTTCAAGCCTATCTACTGGCAGCCTTTCCGTGCTCCGAAAATCTGTGTGAATATTGATTTTTCAGGCAGATGACATGGATAGTCCAACAGAGACCGGATTTTTCCAACAATGTCACAAGTTTACAGCCTTGGGCGCCTATCTAGAGCGCTTATTTTCCGGCTAGGAGTATTACCGGACCTAACCCTAACCCGGGTCACGTGACATCCTGCCTTATTTATCAATAGTCCAGACCCAAACCCTAGACTCAGTCTGGAGCGGTTCCAGATCAACCTAGGCTATTGTTCTATTGTTCCTCTTCCATTGATGGGGATTCCCCAGGGATTCCCCCAGGTCTTATTGTTCTATTGTTCTTATCCTATTATTGTTCTACGTACCCTGGTCCTTGACAGTTACTCAGGTCCTTGACAGTTACTCAGGTCCTTGACAGTTACTCAGGTCCTTGACAGTTACCCTGGTTCTTTATTGTTCTATTGTTACTCCAGTCCCTAGTGTGGGAACTGGTGCACAGACCACCCAGACACAGTATATATAGTACCCCTTACCCTCCCTGGTTCTGCATCTTGACCTCTTCGTCATTTGCACTGCCAGGTGAGTTACTCCATGTAACCTAGTATAAGCATAATATTAACTTCGTCATTTGCACTGCCAGTATCCGGCCTCTGTGCCTGCTTGCCTGCTCATCATCGACTCTGACCTTGTTGTCGTCGTTGGAGATCCCTTTCCTTTTCCACCATCATCCATCATCTATTCCACCCTTGTTCAGGGTTTAGCAGGATAGCAGCAGTTGCTCCGCAACAAATACTTACTTTGATAAGTAATTCTGTCATTGCTAGTAACCTTTGTGTTAAGACCGACTATCGTCAAGGGACAAGTTGTCAAGTCAGAACCCCTTGGTGTAGCTACACACAAGGTCGAATGATGGTCTAGGCTGCGCAATTGCTGTCAAGCACAGTGGCAGACAGATGATGGTTTGATAGAAGGAATAATGATATGAAGTGGATAGACTGGAGTTCTAGCCCCATGTCTAGCAGCTATTTATACATGTTGACCTAACTACTTATGGACCAGTCCAATGTAGTGGTAGCCAATCAATGGAATGTAAAGGAAGAACAACAGACTATAGAGATGGAACATGAGCCAAAGAACAATAGAAGGGGTTGAACCCAAAACAGGGGATAGACTGGGTTGGACCTGAAACAGGGGATAGAAGGGCTTGGACCCGAAACAGGGGGTAAACGGGGTTGGACCCAATAGAATGGTAACAGAGTTATGGAAGAGCCGAGGGTGAAACTCAAACAATGGTAACCAATAGGGGTTAGGTCTGAAGTAATAAGAACAAAGTGAGGGGGTTGATGATATAATAGTCCGTGTTGGACGGGAATGACAAGGAATTGGAACTCATGGGGAAAGGACGAGTTGGATTGTCAAGGTAAAGCAAAGAAACAGCTAGCTATTTGTTATGAGAAGAGAATGAGGATAGTAAAGTGTGAAGACTGTTTGTAACACTTTGTTACTAATGAGCTTGCATTACTCACTTTAAAGAGTAATTTTGTTGGAGTTTACAACTTTTGTTACTAAACCTCCATGAGTATACTGGCCATAGCTATATATATATATGAAAGCAATCCTATCTTGTTGATGTGTCCACTTTGCAATGAATCATCACTCTTAGCTGTAGATGCTCCCATAGCTGAGTGGTTTACCATGTCTGTTAGTTTTGCATGGGTCCCGGGTTCAGTTCCCCTCACTGGTAAATATTCCTTGCATCTAAGCGCCGGTTCTCCGTGTCGAAGCAGTAACACGGCTCGCTGAGTCTGAGCAATGTTTTTGAGTAGACTGGCCATAACTTACTCAATTCTGCTCCAAATTCCAAATTTCTGCAGCCAAAATGACCGCAGAATATAGGGCTATTGAATGGTGTAAGATTTACTGCCATTGGTGTAGATTTGCCTGCTGTAAAAATTGAATACTGCGTTATGATCGGAAAAAAGCACCCAAATAACAAGTTTTGAAGTGCTAGTAACAAACTCAGTACTTTTCCATCAATTACAATCATTGTAGTAAGAAAAAGAGTGTTAATTTTTGTATTCCCCATCAAATCTTGTGGCATAAAACAACAGCGTTACATGTCATGACAGCTCAAAGCACTGGCATGCGCTGGAACAATTCTTACTTCTTTAGAAATTGTAACATTTGGCTCTGCTCCAGAAGCAGCTAATTGCTTGCCAGCTCTTGTGTGTTGGCTCAATTGTCTCTTTTCATGGTCCAGTGTTTGCATGGTAGCACATTTGAGTTTTGCAAACAAACTTACTAGTCTCCAAGCCAGTGATCACAGTGTGTTCCCCCAGCACAAATGTACTCAAGCCCTGCAACATGCATGTGAACAATGATGACAATGAAGCAAGGTCAGCAGTCACTGAGAAAAATACATGGATGTAGTAAGCTAGGGGAAAAACATGTATCTCTCTGTTCCTTTGGTTTCACAAATAACTACTTGGCCCCTTAAGCATTGTAGACCCCTTGGTCCCCTCTTCATCTCCCCTTAGTATTTCAAGTCTGGTAAATGGAATGTATCACAACTTTGGCCGGATAGGAGTAGAGAGTGTGGGATTCCACAATTCTCTATCATCCAGGTATAGCATTATGTCCCACATGGCCTTGTGTGCCTCAGTTGCAAAGAGAGGCAGTCTCCCATTATATTCACGATCCATCTTTATGACTTGCTGTCGCAACACTCTTTCCTCTTGTGGATTACGAGCGAATTGCTGGACAATGTTGTACTTGTTTCTGATATACTCAGGCCACATATTTCCCTTAGGCTTAGGTTCCATCCGTTTGGCAACATCAATTTGATCAAAAACATGAACAAAGCTGCCTGCACCTGTGCTCTGTCTTCTCATGCTGGGGAATTTGCTGGAAAAGGATAAATTGGGGGATTCCATCCTGTTGTGTGGGATAGCAGACACAGCCACTGTATGAAGTGTGCTGGTGACAATGGCAGTAAGCACAACAAGACACATTGAAGGCCACATGGTGATGCAAATGTCAAAGGGTTAGGGTGATGGATTGGTTGCAAAGAATAGCAGGACAGCTAGCTGTAAGCAAAATTAGTGAGGAGATTCAAGGCCATTGCAGCACAAACAATGATGTACCTACCAGCTGGCACAGAAGCAATGAAAAGGCCTGGAGCAACAAAGGGGTACTGAGGTACAAGCTAGCAGAAAGAGCAATTTCAGTACAGTGATCCAATGCAAGTAAAATGCAGATGGCAATGTACTTACTGGCCAACACTGAAGCAGCACCAGAACTTGGAGGGACAGAGCTGTGTTAATGTATGAACTAGCTGTAAGATTAAATTCAGTACAAAGACCTGAGGCCAGAAAAGCTCATGAATGTGCTTACCGACCAGCGCTGAAGTAATGGAAAAGCCTAGAGCAACAGAGGTGTACTGAGGTACAAGCTAGCTGAGAGACAAACTTTAGTACAGTAGACCAAGACAGGTGCAATATAGACGGCAATGTACTTACTGCCCAATGTTGAAGCAATCGAATGGCCTGGAGCAGCAGAGATGTACTAAGGTATGAGCAAGCTGTGAGGGCAATCTCAGTACAGTGGCTCAAGAGAGGTGCAGCACAGACGTTGATGTACTCACTGACCGGCACTGGAGAAATGAGGAGATGGAAGTGTGCTGAGGTATGAGTTGGAGGGGATGGTGGCAAAGGGCTTTATATATCTTGTAGTTCTGCCCTGCTGATGGGACAAACCACGCACACAAGGGAAGTGTATGCCCTAAAGAATATAGGGGCCGGAAATGTCTGAAGGCAGTTCCGTAACCGCCAAGTCAATGATATCCGTGATAATCTATCATGGTCTCCAGCTCCCAAAACACGTCTTGCACTGCCGGTTGCTGATGTACGGTATGAGGATGTCGGAGAGGGGCTTTATCGATTTTACAGTCCTATCGTGCTGATGCGACGAACCGCGCACGCACAGCAGAGATGGCACATTTGCGAAGTTGCATAGGCTAGAAATGGCTTCAGTCAGCTCCTATCACGGAGAATCCACTTCCGAGCAACAATGTTTGTGATATATTGGCCGGCCAAACGTGTCACCGGAAAACGGTCTCCAGCTCCTTTGCATCGCTGGTCACTAACTTACGAGGATGGCAGTACCCTTGCGACTCATATGCACTGGTCGTTGCGACAGTGCTAGCTCCTGTGCCGCAGATTACCTGTCTCGGTTCCAGAGCTCCACGCAGACTATCTTTGAAATACACCGTCATGCCAACCAGAGCGGTGTGGTCTTCCTGCGGCGACAGGGCGAGCCATGGTGAAAGTACTTTGAAAAGATCTTGCGCGGACTGCTATGAGCGCACGGAGGCAAGCTCTCCGCCCCCATCACGATGAATTATATTGTAGAATACTTTCGCAGATATGTACATGGTCTCTCACCGAAGGCCTTCACGCCATCAAATGCGTCGAGGCATTATGCATTATCCCGAATGAACATCAGCTGTACGGTATTACGCGTGGCCTCACGACACCAGCTGCGCCTCCACATGCGACGTCGTCATCACAACCCTGCTCCCCCTCCTCTCCTGGACCACAGGGTCTCCAGCTCCCCCTCGGACAATTCTCCCCTCCACTAACCCCCTCCTCTCCCTCCTAAAGACATCTCTCTCCCTTGTCCCTCTGTCTCTCCCACTTGCGGCACAATGAGAACCGGTTTGAGGGGCGTAGAATGCAGGTTAAACATCCTTACATGGCCCTCGAGCGCCCTGCACCCTCGCGTTCGTCATCGAGATCTCATACTGCGTGACCGCCCCTTCGGGTAGAGGAGCGGAAGGAACGTAGGAAATGGAGGCAGTTTGTTTCGAAGGACTTGGCGTGGACGTGGAATGCAGGTGGGGCACCGAGGGATGCGGCAGAAGTGAGTGTCAAATCGGCGTTCACTTGGCTGTTGACGAGAAATATTGTTAGTAGGAACTGACAGTGAGAGGAGGGTAAAGGAACAGGACGTACTCGTATATCGTCAGAAGCTCGTGGTGCTGGTACTCGCGCTGCTCGTTGCTAGGAGCAATGTTAGCCGTGATAGGCCTGTTCGCTGTACGGAGGGTAATTGACGAGCCCGAGGTGAAGATTCCGCAGGTGGCACCATAGGGGGACGCGGTTTCGTACGCTATACAGATAAAGATGACTCAAAGACACGCAATCAGCACTAGGCATTAGACGTTTAGAGAAGGGTAGCTTACATTGACGGTGATATCCTGACCAGAAGACGGGAGCGAGATAGCGCTCAAGTAGACGGTGCTAGCGAAGTCATCGAAGAGAGGACGACATTCGAGAGATGGGTACGGCTTGCGGGCAGGAGAGCCTATTCGAGCCTGTAGCGCGTAGTATGCGCACGTCAATGGATATGGATCGGTTGAGGATTGACGACGAAATTGCGGTCTACATCAAAAGTCATTGTAAGAGCATTCAAAAGTGGAACGAACGGCCTTGTTAAAAGTTGCGTGGAATCCGAACCCATTCACCTTCTCGGTCGCGTGCACAAACGCCACGCCTGTCACGTTGTTGCCTTTGCGACTTTTAGTAGACGCGAACGTCTTCGAGCAGCTCGATGTGGCAAGCTTGTCATTGCTGTCCTCGCAAATATTGACGGCGGCGTTTCGCCTTCGGACAGCATGTACATCGCGATGGACTCGATAGGCAGCTCCGTGACGAGATCGGCGGTCTAGACATACGATGCATGGGTTTGCTCATCGGGTTTGAATGTGCCTTCAGGCAGGACGTTCTAAATGCATGGTTGAAGTTCGTCGTCTGCCTTGGTGGATCCATCAGGGATTCCGTAGATCCGTACTTTACCCTAATGCTTTGAGACTAGCCTATAATACCTTATCATATGCTCATTTATGAGTAATAACGCGAATATTCGGAATAGAGCAATGCGAAAGGAATATCTCAGAATTGATAGCTGGCAAATAAACGGACATATTTTCCCACATTCTTCGTATAGAGTTGTTACAATAGAAGAGATTTTGCTCAAGTTCAGCGCGGTAACTCATGATCGTTGATGCATTAATGAGCAGACACCGTTTGGTTCCAGTGTTGACTACTCAAAACAGAACTCGGAGTGGGGATTTGCTTCAATTTTCGAGGTTACAAACTATTGGCTATGGAGCAGACAACTAATGAAACTACTCCTCCATTGCACCGACATCGACAGCTACCGCACCTATGGTCACCTTGCCAATACTGAAACACGGGTTAGTGGGTGAACAACCAGTGAAAGGCATCAGGGTGACGTACGTGGCGATTTTGTACATATCGGACATAAGACGGTGATACTTACCACGCTGGACACGGATATCTTCGAGCACTCGTACATGGTGCTCGTAGATATCCTGGTATGAATTACCATGGAACAATAACTTGGCATACTTCCCATCCTTCCACTCCTTCAGGCTACAATGAATCTAGACAAAGCATCAGACTCGATGTTATATATCCAAAGAAGTATAACGCACCGCGGTGGCGGCTAAAGCCACCATTGGAATGGGAAGCTCGAGTTCATCCTTTTGGGGTCCCTCCTCGAAGACAGAGCTAAAGCGCTTCGCATGCTTCTGTGCGAGAGACGCGCGCGCAGAAGCAAAGAATGATTGTGTTATCACTGTTGTAATGCAATCATGTAGGAAGGGCTTATTTTGCCTCAAATGACCATCCTGAAAGAAGTTGAAGGTTAGCGAGGATCGTCACAAACAAGGTCCAGGAACCCACCTCATCAGGAAAAATATATTTGTAGCCGTCGGTAAGATCCTTGACTCTGGTTTCGCACGCTTTACCAGGACGGAGGCCATAGTGGATGACGACGTGTGTGCTGGCGACGTCCTTGACAAGCTTACAATCGTTGGCGAAACAAGCAGTAATCTGATTGAGGGTAGTATGTTAACATATACTGACTTAAGGGGGAAAAAACTTGCCAGCTGAGCGACATCCGCACCGAACTTAACATCTTTCTCGAAGCGCTCGGCGTAGTCAGTAAACTTGATGTCACGGAGACGGAGCTCGACGTAACAACTAGGGACACGGAGTGGAAGACGACGACGAGGTGGTGGCAGGCGTATAGCACAATGCTCTCACCAGCTATAAACCTTATACAGATATCTAGCCCAGTAAAGACCAAGTTAGTATTCTGACTACCAGCTATGTAGTACAGAGGGGATTTGCTTACCTAGCCCAGTAAAGACCAAGAGGTCGAGATGGGGGCTAGGAGCGTACATGCAGCAGTATATATAGACTTCAGGGACCTGCGCACAGACCATGTTGAGGGCAGGCTTTGCAAGAAGCCGTGTGAACGAAGAACAAAAGGACTACCTAAAGGAGAACAATAGCTATTGTCTAGACCTTGCCAAGAACTCTACTCGTGAGAGAATCTATCTAAAAGGAGACCAACTATTGTATTCCATTCCCACACCTGTGAGAACATCCTTCCATAAAGAGAACAATAGGGAAAGAACAATAAGGAGCCCATGTGGACGGTATCTATGACGTCAAACCCTAGCTATGGGCTGAGCCATGTGTCTGTAGCCATGTGGTCTTACTTAAGCTAAGTCACATGCCAGTGT
The DNA here is from genome assembly GCA_022592445.1 of Cytidiella melzeri. Classification (NCBI taxonomy): domain Eukaryota; kingdom Fungi; phylum Basidiomycota; class Agaricomycetes; order Polyporales; family Irpicaceae; genus Cytidiella; species Cytidiella melzeri. The sequence goes on along the minus strand of JABYQR010000203.1, from coordinate 60,986 downwards.
GACGTAGTAGCAAGTAATGTGACCGTGTGGAGCGTCTAAGCCACGTGATACGGGCGCTTAATAGACGTGCAAAGGAGTTTATGCAGAGAGAATTGAAACTAGGTTGTAGCCCGGAGTTTTACAGATAAAAACAAGAGGTAAATTGCGAAAATTAAGGGCTAGTCAGGCCATCCATGACACTTGAGGCGCCGAGCGCATTTACGAAGGAGAGAGCGTAGGTATTTCGAGTTGTTCTCGTCCGATGGATATGCGGTCGTGAACAAAAAGTCGCCCATTGCTGCACGGAGGGCGACACGTATGATTTGCTGCAGTGCAAGGGGCTGTGCCTTGAGTGCCAGAGGGGACTTGGCGTCACGCTCATAGTAGGCAGTGGCAGGCCAGCCGTAGTTCGGCGAGTTCGGGTCGGTATTGCGGCTGATTTTGTTGGTATTCTCAGTATCAGCGGGCTTCAAAACAGATTGGGTGGGGCTCTGAGGTGTGCCCGGATCTGTGACGAATTGCGGCTTCTAAAGATAGTTGTCAACCAATGTGAGACTGCGTGAGATCATAAGGGAGTAAACATTACCTCAGCATGCCGCGCCCTTGCACGGTGCCCACTAGAGACTTTGACAAGGCGCGAATGAGCACCAGGCTTGGAGGATGTCGTACTGGGTGCATTAAGATCGACCTCATCAGGATCTGACTGGTCCTCGGGTTCAGTGGAAGTGGTCATATCAAGGTCAAAGGGTGGAATGTCGACAGGAGAAGGGCTTCTTGTTGAAGCTGATATCGTCCGAGGGAGCTAACAATCAAAAAAAAGGTTGAATATTAATGAGCAAGCGGGTCAGAAATAGAAAGATTACTTACCTCAGATCGAAATTGGACAGCCAAACCATGCGGATCAGCAGCGAGATCAATGTCTTCATCTTGATCGGACGCAAGCCCATTGTCGTCGCCATAAAGGAATGGATGCCGGCTGTTGTCGTCTTCAGCATCCTCGTCGTCACCATCATCATCAAAGAGCTGGGCTGCGCTCCTTGATTGCGGCAACTGAGTTGTACCCTGGCTTTGCGGGCGCAACGAGGGATTATCGTGTTGATTGGCTTGCTTTGCAAAACCAGCAGGTTCGTCAGCGGGTTCGTCACGTTCTGCCTCAGGCTGTCTGGTCCGCTTCCCTTTGGACGGAGGCCGGATAGCTCCAACCGACTCATCAGAGTCAGAAAGGGTAGGCGGAGGGTGGCGGCCATCGCGAGGCCGCATGACAGCCTTGGGATTTGCCCGACTCTGTGGCGCCGTGGGCACTACCTTGGTTTTCGGCGCAGGCCCATGCCCAGTGGGTGCTGCGCCCCTCCATACTGAAGTAACTACATGAGGTCCAGTCCTTCATGATAAGTTGCAGACTCACCGGCGTTATCCATGGCTCTTTCTTTTGTAGCTCGTGTGGCTGAAGTGTTTGAGGGTCAGTTTACAAAAGGAAAGGTTGAAACACTGACTTACGTTTGCCCTCACTCTCCAGAGCGGCAGCATAAGCCTCCGCTTCGCGTTTTTTGCGCTCTCGGGTGATTTGGGCCTTCTGAGCAGGCGTGAGGTCATAATAGCTAGACATGAGGGAATTAAAACAGTGGATGCGAAGAAGGGCCTTTGGATGACGCTTGTCAAAGGACAGACCTTGGGATGGAATCGATCTTGACTGAGCCGAAGCTTGAAAATTGTAAGGTCACGGGATTGCAATTATCTGACGCCGATTTTGAATGCCCAGAACAAACTTGAAAACCTCCTATGCAACAAAATGTCTCGTAAATGTCCTGCATGCAAAGAAGTCTTCAGTCGAAGCGGCCTTAAACATCACTATTGTCTTACCGAAGCTCAAGGGTGTCGACATTATCTCGCGGAACGTGGCGCAGCAGAGAACCTCTCCGACACAGAGTCAAGCAGCAATTCCGACAACCTCTCCGATGAGGACAGTGATGATACAAACGATTACCATGCTTTCCCGCAGGTTATCATAGGGCCAGCAGTGGAGGAACTTGATGAAACCGGCCAGTTCCACCTGGGAATCGATCCTTCAGGTGATGCGCTGGGTGACTATGCCGATTTGGATCACTGGCAGGATGGCGACGTCGAAATGGAATCCAGCGAGGACAAGGGGGGGTTAGGCGATTTAGAGGAGTCGGATTGGGAGACAGAGACAGAAGAAGATATGGTTACTATGGAACCACTGCGCGCAATTTGAACTGCTGGAGCTGTAACCGACCGTGATCCCCCGCCAAATCTGCAGCGCCACCGCCTACAGCGGGATGAGGCCGAGCGTCAGCTTCTGCACACGCTGAGACACTGGATCACGCTTCAAACTAAGAACAACCTTAAAGACAACACAACCAACCACGAAGTGGCAATAGAAGTGTAAAGGTGTGGAAGCGCGGAAGTGTTAAAGTAATGCGAGGTGGTCCAAGAGTCCTAGTTTTACCTGTGCTAAAAGAGCGACAAGGTTTTTGTGATAAAGTTTATATGAAGGGAGCTAGACGGGCAACTACCACACGTATCGTGGGTAAAAAGGGCAAGTCGGCGCGGTGAAAGAGAGAGAATTATAGCGCGGCTCCAAGAGAGCGCGCGGGAGATGTCGCGGCTTGTAGGAAAACGGCGAGCGGAGGGATGCAGAAGATAAACGCAGGCGCAATATGAATCTCGAACACAAAACGCGGTCGCTGGTGAAGGTGAAATAGTTGCTGTAAAACGCGGGCGCAGTGAAAGTGAACGCAGTAAGCTCGACGCAGTGAAGATGAAACGCAACGCAGTAACGCAGTAAAATAACGCAGTTAAAAAGCAAACGCAGTATAACGAAGCCGGAAGGAGACGTGAGAGAAAGTTAAACTAATAGCGCGCGGGTCGCAGCAGAAGGCTATGTGAAACCGCAGTTAATTGGACTCGGCAGACTGCGCGCGGGGGCGGTAGTGTAGAACAACACCTCCCGAGCGGCGATGCGTATTACAAGCGAACGCGTGGCCAACGACGACGTTGGTAGAGCTGGTAAGATTGAACTGTACTAGTTCGCACTTGTGATCCTCGCCTTCAAAGTCTGGAGATAGCCAGCAATCTGGGTGCGGCGCGCGCGGGCGATCGCAGTCGAGCGGGACGAAAGGTCCTGTACGTAGGGGAATTGGGTGGTCGCTCTGAGTGTCGCAATAGGAGCAGTTATCGAGCGAGTCCGCAACAGAGGCGACGGACAACGCTGGCGAGGGTGATTTAGGAGTAGGTCTCTCAGGGGAGACCGTAGGCGCTGCTGAGGGCTCGGGCGGCGGCGTGGGCGCGGGGATGGTGGGATAACGGCGTTGAACCTCGCGCGGGCGCGGGCTGAAAGGGCAAAGGCCGGTGGGTGAATGGGGAACAGTAGGACAGCAGCGGCAGACTCGAGGCGGGTTGTCGTTGTTGGACGCCGCGGGCATAAACGTGGAAGAGATCGCAATGAGGCAACGCAGGAGAGGCTACAGCTAGGGACGTGAAGAGAATCCCTCGACGCGAACGCAAAGTGTAAAGTATACTCTGGGAACTGGTGTATGGATTGATTTCTTTTTTTCTGCGCAGTACAAACAACACCTTTATATATATCCTAAAGACCCTCTCCTAAACCTTTCCTTCTATGGCCTAAACCCAAACGCAAGAGCGAGGAAACGGGGTGGCCAAATACTTCCGTCTGCGGAGGCAAAAATGCCCAGCGAGTCGACGCCCGGCGGGACACAGCGTTGGTCGACGCGGAGTAGTGGCGCGCGCACTTGCGCCGAAGAGGCGCCAACCGTCGCGAGCAGGTGATGAGGTGCCGTCCAAGAGTTGCACAGCGTGGCGTGATAGGAGCCTTCCTGAAACGGGGTTCACGCGTCAAGTTTCTTCTACCGTTGGTCCGACCCGTGTCCGAAACACTTGGTGGCTGACCGGCCCATGCTCCGATGCAAAAAGGGGCGTGTCTGTGAGTCAGAGTTCGGTGCGATCCCTCGGCCTCGGATGTTTCCGGCGCATTTGCTCCTTGTGAAGTCCTCGGACCCTCGGCGGACTCCTCGTGACCTTGGTGAACTCCTCGTGCCCGTGACGCTGGGAAAGTTGAGGGACTTGCCGCTCAGGATGACGCGGGCCGCGCAAATGGCGGGCTGCTGCCGGGTCTCCGCGCCTAGCCGATTTCCGAGCGTATCAACGCCGCATGTTGTACAGTACCCAGGCGGAGCAGGGAAACCGATTGGCACATCGAAAACCTGTAACGATGTATATGCGACGCAAGTTCCTACCACTCAAAACATTTACGCACCATTCTCGTCGCGAATCGACTGGGAGATTGCGCGTTGGGCAAAGTTACGAGGCCCTGGGTCGACGGCGCTCACGGAGCTTCTAAGAATACCAGAGGTTTGTCAGCTAGATCAACTTTGCAAGAACTTGAACCTATTAACCGGTGCGATGCCAGGTCCCCGACTTGCTTGGTCTGTCGTTTCGCACTACAGATGAGCTTAACGACATCGTTGACAAGCGTCTACCGGGTCGACCTCGGTTCGCGCGCCACGAAGTCCTCATCGGGGATGAAGTATGCGAGATATTCTACAGAGACATCATAGAGTGCATCAGATCGTTATTTGGTGACCCTGATTTTGGAGTGTACCTTGTGTTCGCGCCTGAGAAGCATTACATGGATGCAGGGAAGACGAAGCGCATGTTTCATGACATGCAGACAGGCAGGTGGTGGTGGGCTACGCAGGTAAGATGCACAGCGCGACAATTTGATGTGACAATTTATTGATATGTGCATCATAGGAGCAGGTGGAGCGCGATTCCCCTGGCGCAACAATTATTCCCATCATTATATCGACAGACAAAACTCAACTGACCTTGTTTCGCAATAAAACGGCGTACCCCATCTACCTTACCATTGGCAACATTCCCAAAGAAATCCGTCGAAGACCATCGTCCCGCGCATATGTGCTTCTCGGTTACCTCCCGACAACAAAGCTGGAACTCATCGCTAACAAAGCCGCACGTCGTCGAATGCTCGCAAATTTGTATCACGCATGCATGAAGAAAGTGCTTGAGCCACTGGAAAAGGCTGGCGTGTCAGGTTTGACCATGGTAAGCGGAAACGGCGCCACGTACAAGACACATCCCATATTTGCGTGCTTTGTCGGTGATTATCCGGAACAGATCTTGGCGTCGCTAGGAACCACAGGGAAATGTGCATGCTGCCCAATCCCGCACGATTGGCTGGGTGACCATGTCCCGGAGATGGCGAGCAAGCTTCGAGATCTTTCCGTGATTCTAAATATCTTGGATTCGTTCGAAGACCATCCCGAGAAATTCCTGAAATCCTGCGCAGAAGGAAACGTGAAACCCGTTATCGAGCCATTCTGGATCAATTTACCGTACACTCACATATTCCGGTCAATTACACCGGACGTTCTTCACCAACTCTACCAGGGCATCGTCAAGCACCTCGTTGCCTGGCTGATTGAAGCCTTTGGAGCTGCCGAAATCGATGCACGATGTCGTCAGATGCCACCCAATCACCATATCCGAATATTTGGCAACGGAATTAGCTCGCTGTCGAAAGTCACCGGGCACGAGCATGACCAGATATGTCGCATTTTGCTGGGACTTGTCCTGGATATGCCGCCCCTGGATGGCACCGTCTCGCCTGCGCCAGTTGTTAGGTGTGTCCGTGCCATCCTGGATTTCTTGTACTTGGCCCAATATCCTGTGCATACCAACAACACCCTCTCTCTCCTTGATGACGCCCTGGCTCGCTTCCATGCTGATAAGGACGTTTTTGTCAAGTTGGGGATTTGTGAAAACTTCAACCTACCAAAGCTACATTTCGCCCTCCACTACACGCAGTCGATCCGCTTGTTTGGCACCACAGACAATTTCAATACAGAGTATACGGAGAGACTTCACATAGATTTCACAAAGGACGCATATCGAGCAACAAACAAGAAGGACGAGTTTACGCAGATGACGGTGTGGCTAGAGCGGCGCGAGAAAATCTACCGCCATGATCAGTTTGTTAATTGGCGAGTCCGTCAGCGTGAGAAGCCCCAGAAGCCCATCCCGCAGACTTGGTCGCCTCCTGGTTTGGATCTCGACCGCCGCCTGCACCTCGCAAAACGTCCAGCAGTCAGATCGGTCGCGATTCCGCAACTAGTCGAGCAGTACGGCGCACGATTCTTTTGAGAGGCACTTGCGCGCTTCGTTACACTGACTAATGAGCCAAATATCACCCGCGGCCAACTCGAACACGCTATTTGGAACTTCCATCTCCCCTTGCGCAAGCTGTCTGTCTGGCACCACCTCAAGTTCCAGCGCATGGATGTAGTCACCGGCAAACCATCCACCGTCGACTCAGTTCATGCCTGGCCGGCTCGGATGGATTTGCGACGGAAACCTGTGCCAGGCCACTTTGACACGGTGCTCGTTAACGACGGATCTGGCGGGCTTACAGGCATTACAGGTGTGTAGCTGGTTTTATGATTCTAATGTTTTTTTACTCATGTTGGAGGTAGGCTATCGCGTTGGCCGTGTCCGTGCCATATTCTCGCTGCCCACCGCGGCGCAAGATGCCCTCTTCAAATCATCCACAGACATACCGCAACATCTCGCGTATATCGAATGGTACACCAAACTTCAGACGCAGCCTGACCCAAATCATCGGATGTACAAGATTTCGCCCCTCGTAGACGAACGCGGCGACCATATTTCCAGTATCATTCCAGTCACGGACATTTGTCAGAGCGTACATCTCTTCCCAAAGTTCGGGTCGACTGCTCCTGCCGCTTGGACGTCCGCCACCGTTCTGGACAATTGTCGTACTTTCTACATTAATCCATTTAGCAATAAATTCTTGTATCGCACAATGTACTGATTTACTTATTGTTCACGTACTTCACCGTAATCACGTAGGCCTCAATCACTCTAGGGTACTCGGAGCAATTCGATGATATTTCAGCATATTCTGTGTAATCATGATATTCCTTACCACCTGTGCAGGATTATCTAAGAGTATGGATTGACGGTTTTCCTGATGTCGTGTCAGGGTGGTCTGGTGCGTTAAAAGCAGAAACGAGTCTGTGGGACTAGATATGCGTGACGAGAGCGAGTTGATCCTGAGACTATCACCTTCTGCAGCTTCAAACGATAGAGATAAGGCTTGGAACTAATAATAACATACGAGATACCCTCACGCACCTCTCAAGTCTGCACTACTATGCCCGACGTAATGCAGCTACCACAATCATGAACTTGAAGGAAGCCTCCACACCCAGCGACGGAGAGGGCAAGCGACATTGCAACGCTTACAATCGACTGTGACTGGACTGCTGAGTCCGATTCTCATGCACAGGCAAGACATGTCCATACACCCTCCGATCCGCCCGTGATTCCATAGCGGGGGAGTCTGGGACTGACTTCCTCGCGCTCAAGGATATTGCCGCGATCGTTGTGAGCTGATGTTTGCCTCCACCACGCGTTCCCGTCCAGGTCCCTATTGACATTCTGAACGGGTGTGCAAAGGTCCTCCAAAGCATTTTCGACATTGTGTTTGACGCACAAAGCGTGTTAAAACTATATAATATAATATGTAGTTTCCCATGCCTTATTACAAAAACGCTTTAAGGTAGCAGAGTTCCCACAGTCTTGATATGGGAAATCCGCAAAGTGCACAGTCTAACAATTCTTGTGCCCCTCCTGCCACATTTGTCAATCCCTTTGCCCTGCCCATGTCCACAGGAAGTGGGGAACCATATTATCAACAATATCCGCACCTCCATTCAACGCAGACATGCATCAAGGGGGGAACAACACTCCTCGCCTCGCCAAGCTCTAAGACAAGCAGCAATGCCATTGCAACACCTCTCATCCTCACAGACAGCCGACTGCACCTCGTGGACCAGGTTTCCACACAAACCACTGCGGGCGAGTACAATTCAAACTGGAGCAAGTCCGTGCTGCCTGTCGCAGCGAATGGAGCCGGCCTCCACTCCCTCGTCAAATACTTTGCCCACACACTCCTGCCGTACCAGTTGACATCGAGCAAGCTGTTACTATGGTTTCACTGTCACCCGTCACCTTGAGCACCACCATTGTCAACAAGTTCATCAAAATAATCGAGGAGCTCTTTGGGAAAGAGTGCCCTGTTGCTCTAACCACTGAGCTTTCTGATGTGAGCTTGTACTGCTTCGAGTGGGATGAATTGACTGGAGCTGTATTGCAAAATTCACAGGCTGTTGCCAAAAAAATCTGGAATGGCAAGTTCACTGACGCCGAGCCTCACATCATGGATGCAATGTCTCTCATCACGGACAATGGTGTGGTGCTCAAGTTGAACATCAAAGGAGGAGGTTGCTGTCTGTTCTATGTGCTTGAAGAGAAAGAAAGCGAGTCGTACCAATTCATTGAGCATCAGCTCAAGTTGCAATCATGATGCAACACGGTTTTGTCTGGTACCACATGGATGGGGAACAAGAACCATTCCAGCTCCGTCACAACAACTCCCACACTGCTATGCAGGTTTTCCAAGGCAACAACAAGTTCAGCAAGTGAAAGCTTGTTCAGATCATTGCATGGTGCTTCAAGCAGAACAACAACTGGAACACAATGTCCAAAGAGGTCAAGGACCAAATTTGCGACTGATCACAGCCAGCTGAGGAAAGACAGATTGATGAGCAGCTGACTGAGGAAAATGATGTGTATTTGTACATTTGTACATGGTCACTTTCAACAAGTTTCTGTAAAATCTCAATCCCTACACTCTTGGACAATGTAAATTTGTGGCTGCATCAGTAGTTAGTACTGTATCTGATTGTTTCACAAAATTTCACAAGTCTTAGTCACTTTCTAGCAGGAGTTACGATCAGAATACAGCATGTGGCAGTTCCAATGGGGGTGGACAGTTCAGACATCAACAGGACATGGTTGCATCAGCAGCAAGCACTGTGTCGGATTGTTGCACAAAGTTTCACAACCATGAGTTGCTCTCTAAAGAGGAATTAAAATCAGAACATAGCCTGTGGCAGTTTAATGGGGCTGAAGCAGTTCACACATCAACAGGATGTGGTTGCATCAGCATAAAGCAATGCCTTTGATTCTTCCATACAGTTTCACAACCACCAGTTGCTCTACAAGCAGGAGTTACAATCAGAACACAGCCTGTGGCAGCTCTAATGGGGGTGAGATATCAGCTGGACGTGGTTTCATAAGCAGCCACCTGCATTCAGTTGATCCGCAAAGTCTCACAACCACTGAGTTCTGAGCAGGAGTTACAGCTGTGGCAGTTTCCATGGGGGTGAGGCAGTTCAGACATCAACAGTACATGGTTGCATTGGCAGCAAGCACTGCATTCAATTGGTTCACAAGGTTTCACAGCCACTACTCTCTAAGCAGAAGCTACAATCAGAACACGGTTTGTGGCAGTTCCAATAGGGGTGATGCAGCTCAGACATCAACAGGACATGGTTGCATCAGCAGCAACTACTGCATCAGATTGTTCCACAAAGTTTCACAACCATTAGTTGCTCTCTAAGTAACAAAGTGGAATATGTGTGCGAGGGGTAGAGGCTGTTAAGCTTCGAAGATGAGTCTTATTATTCTTGCTGCTTCAGCAGCTCTGCTTATATACATGTCTGTATCTACTTATGTAAGCGACTACTATACATGTCTACTTCAGCTATTCTACTGTACTACTAAGTGCATGACTCATGCATGACTCATTGTATGACTAGGTTCAGCACTTGTACCAGAGGCGTACATAATGAGTAAATGACTCATGCTAGTACTTGTCCTCAGATGTATGCTTTAGGCATCCTCTGGAGTCATACGTGCTTTCCATGTCATTTCCTATGCTACTAGAACACAGGCGTACATATATGTATAGTACTACTACAACCCATATCTGTACGTCTCAGCTAATGTGATAGTTACTACTAGAGTTTCCATATACGGCTGCATAATTCCCATACTAAGACTGTGGGAATTCTGCTACCTAAAGCATCCTTGTAATAAGGCGTGGGAAACTACATATCATATCATATTATATTATATATAGTTTTAACATGTCTGCATTGCCTCACCCCCATCAGAGGTGCCACAGGCTATGTTCTGATTGTAATTCCTGTTTATGGAGCAGCTGGTGGTTGTGAAACTGTATGGAAGAATCAAAGGCAGCGATCTATGCTGATGTAACCATGTCCTATTGATGTCTGAGCTGCATCAGCCCCACTAAAACTGCCACAGGCTGTGTTCTGGTTTCAACTCGTCCTTAGAGAGCAACTAATTGTTGTAAAACTTTGTGCAACAATACAATGCAGTGCTTGCTGCTGATGAAACTATGTACTGTTGATGTCTGAAGTGCCTCACCCCCATTGGAATTGCCACAGGCTATGTTCTGATTGTAACTTCTGCTTAGAGAGCAACTAACAGTTGTGAAACTTTGTGATATCAATCAGATACAGTACTTACTACTAATGCAGCCACAAATTTACATTGTCCAAGAATGTAGGGATTGAGAATTTGTAGTCAGCTTCCAAAGTACTGGTAACTCTTGCTCAGAGCCAATACTATGTGTGGCATGTCTTCTGATTGTGATCCTTGTTCAGAGAGCAAGCAATGTATTTAGATTGCTGCACATGTACTTGACCGAAATTTGACATCATAGCAAGAGTGGAGTTCAAATCTGAGTCTGAGTGACCTTTTTCAGTAGACTGGCCATAACTTGCTCAATTCCACTTCAATTGACAGGATGTTTGTACCAGGATGTTGCCACAAGATAGGGCTATCCAATGGTGTATTATATGTACAGATTTGTACCCATGTGCAATCTGTAAAAATCAAAAACTGCGTTTTGATTGCAAAAGTGATCTGATACAAAGTTATAAAGGGCTGATAACAAGGCCAGTGTGATGCCATCAGTTGTATTCATTGTTTTGTTATTGACACTGCTACTGTCTGTATTCTGCCATCAAATTCCCACACTTTGGGGGACAAAAAGGTCACATCTGAAAAGGCATCAATGTGCTGAAGCACACTGGAACAATTCTTCTTCATTCTTCAGGAATGTAACAGTTATTCTCACCCTAAAACCTCCCATGTCACCTACTGGTTTCATGATGAATCAACATTTTACGCACACAGCCGGCACATTGTCAGATGGGTTCATAACTAAGAAAAGGCAATCTCTGGTCATAAAGGCAAAGGTGCATTGTTGATGGTTGCAGAATTCATTTCTTCTGACTATAGCTGGCTGTAATCCCCTGATGGCTGGGAGTTGTTACAAGTTTTGTTGAAGGCAGAACTGAACCATGATGGCTACTTCACCAACGGGAACATTCTTGCTCAGCTCAACTTTGCCATGGGTAGTCTTTGGCAACACTACCCCGGGATGAGGTACATATTCATACTCAATATTGCAACTACACACCTCAAGAAACCCATTGATGCCCTCTCAGCCTGTTGCATGTCCATGCACCCAACTAAAGAAGGGAACCCCATCTTTGATGTAGACATCAAGAAAAGCCATCCAGACAGACAACAGGTCAAGACCAGGGTCTGTACATTAGATAGTCACTTCAACGGCAATCCTCAGTTTCTTTACTACCCTTCCAGTCATCCACGAGCAGGCATGTTTAAAGGGATGGCAGAAATCCTCACCAAATGTGGCATTGATGTGCGTGACCTTTGTGCGGAGTGTCCAAAGTTTAAATGTGCACCTCCAAGGTTATCATGCTGCTGCTGTAGGATTCTCTACAACCAGCCAGACATCTGGGATGTGGAGACTATCCAAGAAAAGCATTGTTGTGAGCAAGGCTGCTGTGTACTCTACTTACCAAAATTCCATTGTGATTGCAATCCAACTGAGCAGTGCTAGAGTACACTCACAAGCACTAAATGATCTTTGATTGGGTTCAGATCCAGGGAATACGGAGGTAGGAATAACAGGATGCATCCTGTCAAGAACACAACCAAACTCTATGAAGAGCGAGGAAGTGACGATAGGGGAGGAACGACGAGCAAACTCGCGTGGACAATGACGACAGGGGTAATGATGATGAGGAAAGGGGTAGAGACGACAACGAGGGAACAGCTGACAATGAGCTAAAGACTAGGATATATTAGCACAGTGGTGAGACTAGTACAAGGTGAACGTCACCTAAAGACCAGGATGTTGTAAAGAGCAGGGCGAGTGCACACGATGAGATGATAAAATTCAAACTAAAACTATTACATGGTTTTTATATATTTTACCAAAAGCGGAAAGTCAGAATAAAGTAATAAGTGGGAAGGTGGTGGTTAAGTCATTATGAGCGGGTCTGCGGAATGAATTGGAGAGCGGGATAATAGAAAGAAGCTTATGCGTGTAGAATATAGAAATACCGTAACGGAACGTACCAATACAAATAGAAATGATGAAACGGAAACATACGGCATTAGGCGGAAGGCGCGGCCAATCATTGATGAGCGCATTGGCGCATCACACGGTGGACCTTGGATTAACAACACTCCCCCTCAACGAAGTAGCGAGCTTGAGGAGCGCGAGTTGTTTCTGATGCGTAATGCGAGAAAGTGCCTTCGTGAAAATGTCGGCAGCGTTGTCTTCGGAGGCACAGTGCGGGATCTTGATAATTCCGCTGGTGACGAGTTCCCGGACGAAATGGTGGCGAATATCAATGTGCTTCGATCGCGCGTGAAATTGTTGATCGTGTGAAAAGGAGATAGCAGCAAGATTGTCTGTGGAGATCTGTATAGCAGTAGTTGGTTTCCGGTCGAGTTCGGTGACAAGAGATTTCAGCCAAAGGGCTTCTTTGGCAGCGTGAGCGAGTGCAACATATTCGGCTTCCATTGTTGAAAGTGCAACTGTATTCTGTTTCTTCGAACTCCAGCTGACCAAGCCTTTTCCGATGAAGAAAGCATAGCCTGAGATTGATCGGCGATCAATGCGGGATTGGCCCCAATCTGCGTCACTATAGCCTGAGACGATGAAGTCTTGGGCGGTGTCCTTAGCATAACGAATAACGTATGAGCGTGTACCCTTAAGGTAGCGTAGGACGTGCTTGACTGCGGTCCAATGAGTAGCGGTATGGGCAACATTGAATTGACTTAGTGTCTGGACGGCGAATGCGATATCCGGACGAGTTCCTACGGCAGCGTACATCAAGGAACCAATAGCGGCCTGATACGGTATGTCCGTGAGGAGTTCTTCTCCATCAGAAGCGGGCGCCAGTACGACGCTGGGATCAAGCGGGGTGGAAACGGCGTTACAGTTTTCCATACCAAAACGGGTAAGGATTGTATCCACGTAACGTTCCTGAGAGATCGTGATGGCATGATCAGATGTTTGTGAGATTTGTATCCCGACGAAAAAAGATGCGCGACCTAAGTCTGTAATAGGAAAATGCGCGCGGATTTCGGCTTTACGCCTATTCGCGACGGCGTCATTGGGTGCTCCTAGAAGGCAGTCGTCGACATGTGTTCCTAAGAGGACAACTTCTGTGCCTGATTTGTGGTAGTATAGGCACGGATCGGATTCGCATCTAGTGAGATGAAGTTTATTCACGACGACATAGTCGAGTTTGACTTTCCAGGCACGGGCTGACTGTTTGAGTCCGTAAAGCGCCTTGAGCAGACGGAGCACAAGGTTGGTTCCGTCTTCAAAACCAGGAATTTGGCGCATGTAAATGGTCTCCTCCAGCGGAGAGTTGAGATATGCACCGATGACATCAATTTGATGGAGGACTAACCCAAGTTGGCATGCGAGCGCAACTAGGGCACGAAGTGTCTCGAGGCGAATGACGGGAGAATGAGTATCAAAAAAATCTTGACCGGGAATCTGCGAGAAGCCTTGTGCGACAAGTCTCGCCTTGTACTTGACAATATTCCCATCAGCGTCACGTTTGATAGCAAAAACCCAGCGGCAGCCAACGGCTTTGCGGCCCGCAGGTAAGGGTTCTAGAACGTAAGTTTTGAGCTTATCCAATTGATCTTTCTCTTTCTCCATAGCGGCTTTCCATTCGGCCCAGTCGGGGCGCGCTTTCGCCTCTTCCACAGTTCGGGGTACGTCCGAGGCTTCTGAGGTGAAACACCAGTTAGCCTGATCCTGAGCGGGCGGCTGTTCCATTTCCAATTCAATCTCCCCCTGAGCCGACGGAGTGGTTTCGGCTTGAACTTTGCTCGCTCTCGCACCCTTGGCCTTCGGGGTTAATGCGCGAAGGGTCTTTTGCGTACCGTCATTGAGTTTCATGTAATCAATTCGAGTAGTCGAACGAGTAGAACGGCGTGGTTCAATAGTCTTAGCAATAGGTGGGACTGATTCAGACTTGCTTTCGGCCGGTGCCGGAGTTTGCTGATTGATTGCCGGCATTGGCTGTGTCTGCTCCCCCTCAAGGCTAGAATCGGTCTCGATGACCGGAGCGGGGAGACTAGCGCCTCGAAGAAAAATAACCTCCCTAGAGGTCAATACGCTTCGGTTCTCAGGTACGTAGTAGCGCCAGCCAGTCGTTCCCTCGCGTATCCCAATGAAGATACGTTTGATGGATTGTGCGTTTAATTTAGAAGTGCGCAAATTCAGACGCACCCAACATGGCGTCCCAAAAGTGTGAATCCCAGATAGGTCTGGTTTCTTCTTCCATAATGCCTGATAAGGCGTGTAACTCTCCAAAGCTCGGGTCGGTGAGCGATTTTTGAGAAATGCGGCATAGGCCATGGCTTCCTCCCATAGAAATTTCGGGAGCCGGAAAGCGATCAACATGGCACGGGCATGTTCGATCAGCGTGCGATTAAGGCGCTCCGATATCCCATTCAGTTCGGGACTATAGGGAGTGGTGGGCTCGATCACAATTCCGCGTTGATTAGCGTATGTCTTTGTGCGTCCCAGGGTATATTCCCTGGCGTTGTCAACACGAATAGCTTTGATGTGGCAACTCAACTGATTTTCCAGCATGACGTCTAGCTCCTTAAATTTTTCGTGGGTTTCATCTCGGTCCTTCATGAATGCCACCCACGTGAAACGCGAAAAGAAATCGGTCCACGTGATGGTGTAGCGATGACCCTGAATGGATGTCACTGAGGCGGGGCCCCAGATATCGGAGAAGATTAGCTCCCCGATTGCGCTAACCTTTCGTGATGTAACCTTCGCGAACGGGGCGCGGGAGTGCTTGGCTTGAATACATGATTCGCACGTGAAGTCCAATGACGATGATTTGTCGACTTCCATGCCGGTGGCTAGACCAGAGTCGTATAGTGACTTCAATTGAGTCTTGTTGATGTGACCAAGCGCGCAGTGCCACTCATACCAAGAGCGGCTAGCAACGGCGGCTAACGCAACATTTCTGATTGGCTCGATCTGCATCTCATACAGGTTACCGGATTTAGTTCCGTGTCCGATGGTACGGGAGCCGTCTTTGATGACGAGAGAATTGTTGTGTCCTTCGTAAGAAAGGCCTGCCGCAGTGAGTTGACCAAGAGAGATAAGGTTATATTTCATTGTTGGAGCAAAAATTGCATCTCGAAGGGTGACGGCGACTGGTCCCTTATTGGTGATAAAATTAACGCGGACGTTACCGCGTCCGAAAGTAGGACAATTTCCGACGCCGTGGATGGAGCTAGCGCCTGGGGAGAAAGTAATGAATAGTGATTGGTCATTCACAACGTGTGAAGTTGATCCGGTATCACCAATCCAGGCAGCTTGGGAGACGAGTAAACAGTCTTCTTCCTCCATTAGGAAGTTGTACTCATCAGGTTCTTCCTTTGGAGTTTCCTCGGTGGCAACGTTGGAATGTTCCTTCCGTCCATGCCCTTTGCCATGTTTCTTTCCATTATCACCCTTCTTTTCCTTCTTTCCAGACTTCTGACCGTTTCCCTTCTTTTCCTCGTCCCGACACTCGGGCTTGATGTGACCTTCTCGGCCACAGCCGTGGCAGAAAACACCTTTCCTAAATTTAGATTTCTTCGGCCTGTTGGCGTATAACGCCGTATCAGAGGTTACGCGGTCCTTTCGTCGTTCCTCTTCCTGTAGAATACGTCCCGTAAGATTTGCCAATGTGAGATTATTATCGAGTGTAATAGATGAGACAAGGGGGTCCCAAGATGATGGTAGCGCCGTCAGAATGACGGATGCTAATTCGTTGTCGGAGATCTTGGTTTTCTGAATGAGGTTAATTTCCTGCCAGAGACCCTTGATCTTGCGAATTTCCTCTTCGAGACTTGCACCATCGGCAATTATGTATCTGAAAAAGCGGCGGCGTAGAGTAATGAGAGCAACAGCTCCCTCGTTATTGGAAACATTGGACAGCGCATCAAACGCATCCTTGGAAGTCTCGGCGGAGACGACGTGCGCCATCATATCGTTAGATACTCGAAGGCGAATAATGGTAAGCGCCTTGCGATCCTTCTTCGTCCAATCGGCTTGCAAGGCTTTATCAGTCGGTTGTGTATTTTCTCCATTGACGTACTCTAGTAAACCCATATCAGTGAGTATGTCGGAGATCTGAACGCGCCATGTAATATAATTATCGGCGCCTCGAAGTGGATCGATACGATAGGATCCAGAGCCTTCGGTGGTAGAGGTTGACATAATGTCGGAGTAGGAAGATTTATGATGGAATGCGGCCTAAGGGCGTAATGCCGACGTATTGTTGCCTGAGTTCGAGAACGAGTGATCAAATCAAGATTTTAAAGAGATAGAGTGTGCGTTTCAGAGCTCGGGGCTCATAACCTGTTGTAAAGAGCAGGGCGAGTGCACACGATGAGATGATAAAATTCAAACTAAAACTATTACATGGTTTTTATATATTTTACCAAAAGCGGAAAGTCAGAATAAAGTAATAAGTGGGAAGGTGGTGGTTAAGTCATTATGAGCGGGTCTGCGGAATGAATTGGAGAGCGGGATAATAGAAAGAAGCTTATGCGTGTAGAATATAGAAATACCGTAACGGAACGTACCAATACAAATAGAAATGATGAAACGGAAACATACGGCATTAGGCGGAAGGCGCGGCCAATCATTGATGAGCGCATTGGCGCATCACACGGTGGACCTTGGATTAACAACACAGGAGGTAGAATCTGAGGTCTTTAGGGAGCTACAGGGTGGGTTTATATACATCTCAGACAAGGACCCCTGGTACCGGGTCTGTACTCCTAACACTGCCGTGGGAACGTATGATGTGCTATGGTGCGATGTTCTACAATGTTCCACAATGTTCCAGCACCTTCTATGATCATGTGACCAGTCTGTCACATGCACTTGATCACATGCAGTAGCCATGTACCATCGATAAGATAAGATAAGGAAATTGAGAAGATAGGATAACAAAAATAAAAGGAAAAGAAAGGAAAAAGTGTGCATGCTTGTTACACATCCTATATGATTTGTTGGTCAATATAGGTCTGCCATGGAGGCAAAGCTTACCTGCAGCGGTGATGAGATTTGCAAGAGCATTGTTATGGTGTAGTTGGCAGTTGTCAAGTACCAGAACACTGCGCTCATCAGGCCACTGTAAATGTCAGCACACACAGGGAATGGTTATAAACACTTGGACGTACCACATCCTCAGCAATGAAATTAAAGAACACATAGGAGTTGTAACGGTAAGGTTACTACTCACCAGATAAGTTGTCAAACTTGAGGGGATAGAGTGAGATAGAGTGTGGGAGATGTGGTGAGCAAAGTACAGAGAGTACTGAGTAGTCCTTGATCAACAGAGTGGATAAGACTGAGGGGATATGCCCTCAGGAGTGCCTCTATATATACATGAAGGGGAGGACCCCAGGATTTATTCTAAGACCCCTACCACCTACATGAGTAAGCAAAGTAATCTACCTTACTAAGCATGCCCTATGCCCTAGTGGTGCCACTTCAATAATCAACCAATAGCACTTGTCCCCATGACCTGACCCCATGACCCAGTCCCAAGGCTAGACTTTTCCAGAAGGTTCTAAGAACTATGACATCATCTACAAGAATGTTCTACACTATGTCATCATAGTTCCAGCATGTTCCTCAAGGTTCCACAAGGTTGCAGAAGATTCTAGAAGGTTCGAGAAGGTTCCACAAGGTTTCTCAAAGTTCCACAAGGTTCCACAAGATTCTATAAGGTTCCAGAGAGTTCTTATCATGTGATACACAGATAAGGAAAGGAGCGCATCAGCACATCAGAGACAGAGGGCGCATAAGTGCATCAATTGATAGGCACTGAGAATAAGCGCCGGAATAAGCGCCTAAACCAATGCCGTATAAGTGCTGGATGAATGCCAGATAAGCACTTAAATATTCCCAATGATACCGTTGCCTGGTAAGGCAAGTCTTGTAGAAACATTGAAAATCTGTGCCAGTCTGTTATTGTTCTAATGTTACTCCAGCCCCACAGTTACTCGAGTCCCTAGTGTGGGAACTTGCGCACAGACCATGCAGACACAGTATATATAGTAGACCTTACTCTCTCTAGCTCTGCATCTTGACCTCTCTGTCATTTGCACTACTAGGTGTGTGACTGCATGTAACTTAGTAGCATACCCTATTAACTCTGTCATTTGCACTGCCAGTATACAGCCTCAGTGCCTGCTCACCTGCTCATCATCAACTTTGACCCTGTTGTTGTTGTTGGAGATCCACCCTCTTCCATATTCCCTCCCTTGTTAGGGTTATCAGTATAGCAGCAGTTGCTCCCCAACAGTTATGAACTGTATATGTCACAACACCTCAGATTTCTTAAAAACAATTCCACATTTATACTCATTGTTTACTTGTATTTCTCCTGGCAAGCCCAAAAGCACCTTCGCCTGCCACAATGTGGCTTGTGGCTTGTGGCAGCACCAATTCCGACGTGCCCCGGAAATTGTGATGTCAGATGAAGAGCAAGTCACCAGACCAGTTCATCCAGATTTGTGTCCGGATTTCCCTCCAGTAGCAGATGAATCTTTGTCAGAACAGCACGAGCAATCAGTCGAGGACGTCTGCGGAGAGGAGAGGGGGATTTTGAAACCGTGCCGTAGTTGTAGAAGTTGTCGAGCCAGTGGTAGAGACTGGCAGTCGAGACTTGAATAGCGTTGCTGATGTTGTATTGGTCCCAACCAGCAGCCCAGAGACTATAAGCAATCTTCTTGAGATTGTCGCTGATACGGCGATTGACCATAGCAAGTACAGTGCCTTGCATATTGGTTTGACGGTCGGGCGGAAAATTCTTTTGTTTGTAGAAACCAATCACTTCCATATCGGTAGCTGAGATCTTTGGGAGTGACTGCAGCGTGACAGCTTGGCCTGCGTACTACTACATTGTTGTTTTCTGAACTACTCTCATAGTATCTCACCTATGCCACCGGTGGTACCTCTCGAAACTCGTGAGCTTGTTGTTGTGTGGCGCCTGGAGGACAAGAAGGCTATTGCTGAGATTGCACATCTTGCACGGTGCTCTGAGTCCACTGTTCGGAACATTCTCCGCTGCCATCGTAGCACTGGCCTTGTCAAGAACCCTTTTGCAAGAACACCTATGCGCAAGCGTATTTTGACCGAGCCAGACATTGACGCGATCACAATATGGATACAGAATAATCGCGCAATTTTTCTTGACGAAATTCAGGACCGACTGCTCACTGAACGAAACATTGACATATCCCTTGCCACTGTGTCCCGTACACTACACCGACTTGCTCTCTCCTACAAGAAGCTTTCAAAGGAGGCTCTCCAGCGAAATGATCTTCTACGAGCCACATGGATGGGAGAGTACGCAGCTATTCCCATGGAATACTTCGTCTGGTTAGATGAGTCGGGTGTCGATGATAACACAAATCGGAGGATAATGGGTTGGGCTGAGGTGGGGAGAGCATGTGTTCGAAGAGAGATCTGGGCAAAAGGTGTTCATTTTTCTGTACTACCAATCTTCAACTACGAAGGCATCATTGGGCTTGATATTTTCGAGGGCTCCGTGAACAGAGAAAGGTTCATAGGCTTTCTGCGAGAACAGCTGGTAAGTTCAGTGTTTCTTCTTCGAGTCTAACAGCTAACTGTTCCATTAGGCTCCCAAGCTCAATCCATATCCCGGCTTACGAAGTGTTGTTGTACTTGATAATGCAAGTATCCATCATGATGCCGAAATCCGTGACATTATTGAGCACCAGTGTGGTACGTGATGCATCACTCTGGAATCATGTTTGTACTCACTAGAACTAGGTGCCCGTCTTGTCTATCTACCTCCCTATTCCCCCGACCTTGACCCTGCTGAGCAGGCTTTCAGTAAGCTGAAAGCATGGCTGCGTCGCCATGAGGATGAAGCTGTCCGTCGTGAATGTCGACCTTGGCTTATACATCAAGCTGCGATGACAATCTCAGCTGAGGATGCACTGGGATGGATTACCAACTGTGGCTACTCGTAATTACGCATTAGCTAAGGCATATGTACATGAATACAAACGAAGATTACAGTTATGCATGATTAAAAGGGATTAAACAAACCAGAACACAAGTATAGAAACTGAGGCATATCAAGCAGCCGAAAAGCAAAACTCATCATCAGGATTGTAAGCCGAAGCATGCTGCCTCTTAAACCTTAGCCGCTCCATGTACTCATGAGCAAAGTCTACTACCTGCCGTGCAGGGCCCTCCTTCAAATTTGTAACCTCCATGAGGCGTTGGATAGGGACAGACAGGAGCATGCCAGGTGTCATTGCGCACGAGGTGAGGAGCTCTTCCTGGTCGAGAACATCTACATCTCGCTTCTCGAGAAGTGTAAGAAGGAAGAAGTGCATGATGTCGTGACGAGCCGGAATCGGGGAAAAGAATGACTGAGCAGTGGATGATGTGGGCGGAGGCATGCACAGCATATTGGCACCCAAGTCAAAGCCAAGCAAGGGCTGGGAGGGAGTAGCGAAGGATGTCAAAGGGGAAGTAGCGAGGGATGGCAGTAGCAGCCTGTCGGAAGAGTGGCCATTTGCAGCTGAGGCAGGCTCAAGTCGTGACGATGTAGAAGTTGAGGTCAAGGGTCTACTGCTCATCAGCGCTGTGAACATCATGTTCTGCTGCTCAACGAGGGCCGTCAACATCGGGAGAAAGGCTGCGATATCTCCTGGTGCTGCTGCTGTAACTGCTGGATGGGGTCCTGTACGGCCACGGGGCTTAGTCAGATTAACCCGACCGTTACGCTGGCCATCGAACTCAGGGCAGTGTGGAGGGTGTTTCAACGTCGTGTCACCTGAGATGTACGCCTCTGCCCAAATCCTCTTGCGCCAGTGGTTGAGAGCCAAGTGGCCGGCTTCGGTTTTCGCGCAAGCTCCGGGCTGACCATGTTCACCAAGGTGCTCCGTACAGGCATGCAATTCCTCGAGCTGCCTGATGATCGTGCCGCGTCTTTGGGCATGCTCGGAAAAGTCTCCGACGTGGGGTTTCTTTGTACCAGGCAATGGCCCATCCGGTGTGTCATGGTGGCCAGCTACGATGTCGGCGGGGCGCTTTCGAGCGCGAAAGCCTTCAAGGTTGTCAAGGTTGTACTCGACAAAGACTGTTGCACCTCGTTTCTTCAAAACGGCTCCTAGTGCACGTTGAAATTCATCCTCATGTTCAATCTTTGGAGCGGAGCCCTTGCTGGGAGGAATCAGCTACTATGAAAAATAATGTATACAGTAGAGAGGCATACCCAAGACCTGTCCAATGCATCTTGAACGGTGGAACCGCGACAGGACCAATAGAGTAGACCTCGTCCAGCTCGTGCACACTCAGAGCCTCCCTCGAAAAGGTGACCAAAGGCAAAGTGCTCACGAGCACGATTCTCGCGTTCTTGACATCGGTACGTCGCTTTGGTACGGATTTCGAGGTCGATGGCCTTCCCGCGCTTGCAGGGTCGGCACAGGAGACCGTGACTATCACAAGATGCCCTTCTTGCAGTGGGGCGGCGGCGGTCGCAGGAAGCATAGAACTTGTAGCCACTGCAGCTGTATTACCGGAAGCCTGGTTCAAGAGTTGTATCAGCTGAAGTACTGGGACATTGGCGAGATAGTCTTACCAGAGATGCAGCTGGAGTCGGCACAGGCTGAGCCTCTGTATCACGGCGCTGCCGGATTGCTTCAATGACCTCGCGACGCTGCTCCGGGGAAAGACGCTGTATACCAGCCTCTCGTGCACGGTATATCTCGTTTAACGAGGTATAGCACACTGGAGGGTCAAATCCGCCGTCTATAAGCTCAAGTCAGTCTCACATGCACTACATGGCAGAGAAAGAATACTTACCCATCCAAGCCGGCTGGATAAGCCAAGCAATCGAGGTTGCACGCTGTTCCGGAGGAACATGCATATGCAGAACAATTTCTGCACCTGCGTGACCAGGAGTAGGCTCCTTGTCTGGGGTGGATTCCTGCTCAGGCATGAGGTTGGAATGTCAGAGGGAAGACAGCAGAGAACGTAATAGGCAGCATACCTGTATCTCGCCTGCTTTTATACATCTGCAGACAGGCGTCCATGCGCGCATTCCGTGGAGTGTCCGACAGAACTGACGCAGTAGTCGAGAGGGCCAGGTGCACCCAGCTCAGGGACAGCCGATGCAGGGGAATTAAGATGAGGCCTGGGCTACGTTCATGGCGCGTGTCACCGTCGTCGTCGTTGAGGATAATGATGTGAACGACGACGAGCACAGCGTCAGCGTGCTGGTGGTCACAGACTGTCACATTGCATCACAGCGTTACACAATTTCCTTTTCAAGCAGTATTTGGCTTCTACAAACAAAAGAATTTTCCGCCCGACCGTCAAACCAATATGCAAGGCACTGTAGACATGCCAGCAACGTGCTCGTTCGCGAGAGAGACGCAGTTTCCAGACGACCCGTTCAGGTAATTCCCATTTTAAGCAGGCGCGAAAAAAATCGAATCCTCATTACTTATATTCCGAAAGCGCTGTAACGCATCTGGCAGTAAGTATTATACATAATCCAAAGCACCTTCACGCCAATGAGATGCTTGGGGCATTTGTATGCCCGTTCCTACCGCATTCTGCATCCCCAAGAATTATCAAAAGACTTTGCTGTATGATATCACGCGCATCCTCACAGCACCAACTGCGCCTCCGCATTTGACGTCTTCATCACCACCCTACTCTCCTTTCTCTCCTGAACCACAGAGTCCCCAGCCCCCCCTCGGACAAGTCTCCCCTCCACCAACCCCCTCCTCTCCCTCCTGAACACCACCTCCCTCCCTTGTCCCTCTCCCACTTCCACTTGCGGCACAATTACAACAGGCTTGTAGGGCGTAGAATGCAGCTCAAACGCCCCTACGTATCCCTCAGGCGCCCTCAACTGCGCCCTCGCGTTCGTCGTCGAAATCTCAAACTGCGTGACTGCTCCATCGGGTAAAGGAGCGGAAGGGACGCATGAGATGGATAAAGGTTTTTGGGAAGACTTGGCATGGACGTGGAATACGGGTGGGGCGCCGAAGGGGGCAGTAGATGTGAGTGTGAGATCGGCGTTCACTTCGCTGTTGATGAGAAAGGTGATTAGTTGGAAGTAGGAGTGGAAGGAACGTAGGGAACGTACTCGTATGTTGTCAACAGCTCGACGTTGCTCGGACTGGCGCCATCGTTGCTGAGAGCGATGTTGGCCGTGATGGGTCCGTTCGCCGTGCGGAGGCTAATCGACGAGTCGGAGGTGAAGGCTCCGCTGATGGCGCCATTCGAGGTGCGCAGTCTCGTACGCTGGGCAGACAAAGACTAGTGACAGACAGACGATCAGAAGCAGGCATTAAACACTTATAGAAGAATGACTTACCTTGACGGTGATGTCCTGGTCAGAAGTCGAGAGCGAGATGGAGCTGAAGTGGGCGGTGCTGGCGAGGTCACCGAGAGAGTGTACGAAATTCGGCAGGTGGGTGCGGAAGGCGGGCAGGCTGAGCTGGTCCGAGCCTGTCGCGCGAGGTATACGCACGTTGATGGATATGAATCGGTTGAGGACTTGAGAGGGCGTCGAAGGTGCGGTCTACGTAATGATTATTGTATGAGCAATCGGAAGTGATTCGAATGGTCTTGAAAGAAACTTACGTGAAATCTGATCCCATTGACGTTCTGGGCCTCGTGCACAAAGGACACACTCGTCACGTTGTGGACCTTGGACGAGTTGTAGTAGATGCGAACGTCCACGAGTAGCTCGCTGCCCGCGAGCTTGTCGTCGCTGTCCTCGTAAATATTGATTGCGCCGTTTCCGATGTTGACTCCTTCGGAGAGGAGGTACATCGCTGTGGACGTGATAGGCAGCTCCGCGACGAGGTCGGCGGCGTAGGCGTAGGATGCGTCAGGTTCCTCATCGGGTGTGTATGCGCCTTTGGGCAGAACGTTCCAGGGTAGGGTGTATGTTTGTGGTTCGTCGTCTGCCTTGAAGGATTGTGTCAGGGCCTTGGCTCTGGGTGACAAATTCGGTCTGGAGCGCTAGTAGGGAGAAGTGGGAGTCAAAATGTGTTAGGATGTGTGCGAAGAGCTAAACATACAGTGCTGAGGACACGCTTTAGGTCGGTCAAGTTGAGGGACGGTACAACGATCATCTCTCGAGGCTGGTGAGGGGTAAAAGTGAAAGGAGGATATTTGTTTGAACATCGGAGAGAAGAGGGGAGACATTTATAGGTACTCGGACGAGTAGAGATGACGTTGGCAGTCGGTAAGATCAGTGGCCGCTGAGTTAGCAGAATTGACGATGTTGGCCAGATGAACCGCGGGCGTTCGGATTTGCGTTCCTCCTCGGTCGCGTCGTTCATCTCCGAGAGGAGCCGAGCGCCCGTCTCATCTCCGAAAACTTGATCCGACATCGGCTGATAAGCAGTGCTCACTTACAAATCTACATCGTCCACTATGCTCAGCTCCGAATGGGTGACCAGCGTGCTCGACTACCCTCCTCAGCTCTGGTCCCTCTTCACGTTTCCAGTGGACGTCAGGGCCCTGCTCTCGCGGCGAGGGGTACTGGTATCTGCAGTCTAGTCCTACCCATCATCCGTGGACTAAGGAATCCAGTAGACCACCGCCTCCTGGACTCTTCCTTCGTGAATATCGATGCGAGGAACTGAACGAGTCGGGGAAGACAGACGGCAATACTTACACAGGAGTTTGACCTCGTTATCGTCAGCGGAGGTGTTACCAGAGCTGGCGTAGCGATTGATGCTGCCAGCAGAGGACTGAAGGTTGCTCTGGTCGAGAGGTCGGATTTCAGCTCAGGTGAGGCTTGCTTCTTTATCCATCAGTCTCGTCTTCACTGTTCTATGTCACCTACTAGTAGTCCACGAGGTTCACGGAGGAGTAAGGTAGCTGCAAAAGGCTGTCATAGATCTCGACTACGAGCAATACAGGCTGGTTCGCGAGCCTCTAACGAGCGTCGAATGTTTTTGCAGGCTGCACCCCTGCCGATTATGCTCCTTCTACAAGTAAACTTGCGCTTCACTTGCTTTGACCCCGATGGTAACGAACCGCAGGTGCTGGCAGGTGCCGTATTACTGGTCAGGATGCAAAATGTACGATATACTGGCGGACAAAGAGAACATAGAGGCACACCAGCTCATGAGCAAGGACAAAGCTCTCATGGCTTTCCCTATACTTACGCAAGAGGGCCGCGCTGGTGCTATGGCTTATCACCACGGTTAGCATCGATGTTTGTCACATGATGTTCCTCTCTGATCGTGATATTTAAGGGCAACACAACGCCACGCGAATGAATATGGCTCTCGCCAAGACTGCTGTTCAGCAAGGCGCGACGATTGCAAAGTAAGTCGAAGTTACGGAATTTTGAGGATACTCCAAGGATTGGGAAACTGTAAGGTGCACGAGTGACAGACAAACTGACAGGACAGCAATTTGACGTTGGTGCAAAGGTATGACAGCCCATGTTCCTACCCAAGGTATCCGCTGAGAGTACCAATCACGCAGAGTGCAACTGGTCCTTTCTCAGATACAGTTTTCACTAACCCTTCACACTAACCAATCTCCCAAACCTTTCCAGGTATACACATCACACTCCTAAACTACTACTCTCCGCGGATGGCAAATGATGGGGCTGCCTGTCCACTCCTCACTGACAGACTTGAATTTGTGCTACGAGTTGAGCATTTTTGGAACTTGTTAATGCATAAAGACTCACCGGAAATACAATAGGAGCTTTTGTTGACGGCACAAAATTCACAGATCAAAATGCCTGCATTGTAAGCTGATGTTCAATACCTACCTTGACATTTCCTCGTTGCTTGTCCCAGTTTAGTCTTCCAAGGAACTGCAAAGGCTCGACACTAATGGTGAAGTCCATGGTGTCTACACAACTCTTGATGTCCTTGTACAGCTGAAGCTGCACTGACAAGTCCTATGAGTACAAAGCAGAGTCCTGCTATTGTCTACATGACTGAAGCTTCCCTGAGGCAAAACTGTGCTACGACTGGACATTCTAGTCTCTAGAAAATGCATTCTCTACTCACTGTGGTCTTGACCAAGTTTTTTTGTGCCAATGCCAGCCTTGATCGTAATGATGTACAAGATCCTCAAGTGTGTGCAAATTGGAAGTACAGAGTGCAATTTGGATCCATTTATGAATAGAGTCTGGTCAAGTTTTCTACTAGAAAATTTTCATACATTCATAGGTGGAAATTCATCTCATTGTAAGACATGGAACTACTGTAGGAAAAACATGGGCTGCAACTTGGCAGTGTCTGCTGCAGAAACCAAGGGCTCTGCCTGTGGACCCAGCAGGGTGTTTTCCCCTGTACCTCCCCAGTAGGCTCTGAGTCTCTGACTGCATGCATATCTGTGCCATTTTGCAGTGCTCTGGAGTCCTGATGTCTAAAATACAGCAGGACTAAGTGGCACACAAGTGCCGGAGTGGTAAAACCTCCTGGTAGGCATTATTTGAGTTTGTTGTGTATGCAATTGACATGAAGGTGGAGGAGAGAGCGCAGTCTGTGGTGGTCAGCCATTGGTGGAAAATATTTGCCATTTTCAAAACTTCCTTAGCACCATATTAGCATACCCATATATATTTAGACCCAGTATATAAGCCTTGATTGAAGTTCAATTGCCTGATGAATCAACCAAGGCAAGTCTCAATTCCTTGGAAATGTTGGATCCTTGTTGCTTACAAGCCTGGTGGCACGGAGTAGTCTTAGCTGGCTAGTTCCTGGCTGTCTGTTGTAGAACCAGCAAAGAATAACTGGTTGCAACACTGACAGCCAGATTCTACAGTGTATCTCTACTCCGGTGCTTGAAAACCTTGAAAAGGTGAGGGTTGGGGAAAAGTACACACTCAATGCTTGCTGAACCCTGCTGATTGCACTGCACTCAAGTCTGCCTGCTCGTACCATCCTGAATGTGTAAGTCCTTACGTGGAACAAGGATCTTACTTCACAAATTTGCAAAGTGTTGTTCTTCAAGGTGTTCCGACCCGCCAATACTACCAATACTCAAGCGTTCCGATCCATTCATTCTGTGGCCTGCTAGGTTCCTTTATTCTCTCATACTGTCTGGGTTATCTGTCTTGTTCTCATTTCATTTCTGTATGTACTACCCTCCACACACTCTCTGAGTACCCACCTTACTATGTCATCACTTCTGTTTCTTCTTCACTGTAATAATACTTTTCACATTTACTGAAAATATATATAAACCCATGTAAACTCGTCTAATATTTTATTATCCACTTTACTCGCTATTGCTCGTGTGTGCTCACAAAATCCCTTGCAACAGAACAAAGCTTTGGAATGTACTGATTGAAGCTCTGCATGAGATCAGTCTACCTGGGACATGGTAAAGTGCATGACAAATGCATGATCACTGTCACCAAGCACTCTGTCATCAATGTCACAACTTTTGACTGAATGTCCACCAACCTGAGAAGTGGCCTCCTTAAACCTGTAACTGGATTTGGTCCATGTTGTGGAGCTCACCCATTGTACCTCAAAATAATTATATGTGGGATTGTTGCAACCAGATAAATGGACAAAACTTTTTATCACATTTTTTCAACAAAGCAGCAATAGCTACTTTAGCATGCAAATACTCAACGCATTCATCCTGCCCTGCTACCTGCCTACTAGTAGGGCATACAACAGCCTGCATGTGTATACCTCCTGTGTCCTTTATCTGTTGCTTGACTGTCTTCGCAGCATCCAATGATTGTCTGTCAACCTTTCTGCCTTCCTTATGTCTGCAGTAGACTCTTCTACCCTTCATCAACCTCATTCAGAGTTACCATCTTGCCACCAGTATGCATCTACACTTAGCAGTCTCATGACACCCTTCCTCCCTGTGTAATAGACCTGCCACAAGCCTTGCTCTTCTGGTTATGCAGCAGCAGTGTTGTGTGGTTTGGAGCCTGTTTTCTGCTTTTTATGTCTCTTGAACCAATCATATCAGTTTGATTAATTTCAACCTGCCCACTTGATTTTAGGCTACGGATGAACTTGTCTTCCTCCTTTTGGATGTAGGTACTGTCTCTTTGGTGACAACACTTCCTCAAAGGACATGCAGAGAGTTGCTTGTGTCTAGGAGCTGTCTCTCCAATTTGTTGGGAAACTTGGAGTTGCCAGAAAGAATTGAATAGCTCAGTCCTGTACTGCTGTATGGGATGGCAGACACAGTCACTATATGGAATGTGCTGGGGACAATGGTGAAAAACAAGATGAGAGAGATTGAGAACCGCATGACCACAGTTTGAATGTCAAGGTGTGGTGGTTGGAGAGGACAGTGGGACAGCTAACAGTCAATACAGTTTCAGTACAGAGACCCAAAACCAATGCAACACAAATAACAATGTACCAACCTGTACTGAAGCAATCAAAATTTCTGGAAAAATGGAGGTGTGCTAGGGTACAAGCCAGCTGGGAAAGACAATCTCAGTACAGTGACCTAAGGCACATATAGCACAGGCATGGCATACTTACCAACCAGCACTGACGCAATGAAAGAATGGAGGTGTGCTGAGGCTTGACTTCTGGAAGGGTGGTTGCTGATGTGCAAGGATAGCACTGTTTTTGTGGTTTTTTTGCAGTGGTAGTTGCAACAGTGTTAGCTCATGTGCTGAAGCTTATCTGTTGTGTGTGACAGGAACTCTGTGCAAAATATTTTCTGGCAACGCTTTTCACAGGGGCCAGTCAAAGAACTGCAAAGCCCCTTGAAAGTATCTAGCACAAACTAGGGAGTGAAATTATATCACATCACTGACATCATACTACAGTCAAATCTATCATAATCCATGCCCCTTGGTGATACACTTGGAAAGCGCTGGACATGCAACAAGCTCAAACGAGGACCCCTTCTTGTGAACAAGCAGAGCTCATTGTCATTCGAGAACTCTTGCAAGATGTCTCGAGGATTGTGCCAGAGCTGGTTCTACAGCCTGCGTCTCGAGCTTGTTTATACAGCTTGCATCTCAAGCTTGTCTGTGGCTCAGCCCTTTTGGCACTTGAGCTTGTGCTCCTCCTCAAGTTATGGGATGAGTTCTCGTGCAAGTTCTTGTCTATGTCTCTTGCGGGTGTTGGGCAGCCTCGAGCACATTGGCACTTTCCCTTGCCACTCTTGGCTTCCTTGCAGCCTCCTTGCTCACTTGCTCCCTTGACTCCCACAGCTCTTCTCATGGATAGGGGAACCTCAAGCAGCCTCTCTCTCTCTTCATCAGTCCCCTCGAGCTTGTCACTACCAGGATTTGTTTCCATTGCACTGCCTCCTTCTCTTTTGTGTGGCTTTGAGTGACCAAGCCTTTGTTTGATTCAATGCTTGTGGTTTAGCTGCACAAGAAGCAGTGTACTCCTTGTTCTTGTGACGGGTTTCATGTTTGCCCCCTGTTTCATCTCACACTGCCCTCTCTCACTACCTCGCTCTCACACGGACCTTGAGTTTGATATGGACTTTTTTGCAGTAGTATTTAGAGACAGCATGTTTGTACCTTGAGTAGCTGAGAGTACGTCACCCCCTGTGTTTCCCCCTTCAAGTTTGCCTTTGCAGACCTTGCATCTCACATCTTGAGCCTCCTTGCTCCTTGCATCTCGCGTATCAAGCCTACTTGTAGTGCATATATCTCATACATGTTGCGTTCTCGAGCCCTCTTGTGTTCTTCACTGCATTTATTCTACTGCGTTATTTCACTGTGTTGTGTTCCTCTCCACAGCATCCTCTTTTCAGGCCATTGTTTACCTTCTCTTGGCCACTGTATTTATATTGTGCTTCTTTCACTGCCTTGTGTTTTAAAACCACATTTCTCTTTCACTTGGCAACTGCAATTCACTGTGTTCTCTCCTTTCCTCTCATCCCTCACAACCTTTTGCCATTGTTTCACTCAAACTTTGAGCTTCCCCCACCATTACCCTCTTGGGTTCTTTACCTCATACCTTGTAAATTCCTCGGTGTGCATCACTGTTGTTTCTTGCACTTCCTTACATACCCAATCCCCTCCTTTTGCCCCTAGTTGTTGTGTGGCTCCCACCTACCACTTGCACTCCTCGTGCCTCATTGCTCTGCACCGCATCTCGTTGCATCTTGTTGCTTCTTGCCGCATTGCATAACCTCTTGTTTGTGTTCAGGTGCAGCTCAGGACTCTTGGACCCACTTGCATCACATAGCAACTCCACCCCTGTTACTACCCACACACGTGATCACCTCCCTCGAGGCCTGGTGTGTTTGTGACTGGTCCCTCCGTGTCCAGGGGGTGTGTTAGTGTCTTAACAGACCATTATCTTGCTCTTGTCAACAAGTGCTGTATTGGGATGAATATGCATCAACTCAATTCAGGTAGACTTTGGTGGAATTAATTATCATGGTGTATGGATATTCATATTTGATTGTTCCCCTAGGTATTGCAAGCAGCAAAGGTTGTCTGCAGTTGCACCATGCAGAAGGGGAAATATTATTGATGTAGTGAAGTGCTTCAATTTTTCACCTGCTCTCTTGATTGCTGGCACTGACGGTTTGAACTCAATATTTAGGTTATTGTATGCATACGCTGCAATGAAAGTTGCTGCCAGCTTTTGTGCATCTGCGAGGATGTGTTTTCCAAGTGAATTTAGCAATTGGTTCATGGTGGGTTGCAGAATGGAGATTCCCATATGAGCAAGTGAGTCAATGAGTTTCTTGGGGGGGGGGGGTATGGCATGTAAAAATATCTCGCACATACTCTGTAACCAAGCAGAGTTTTGATTGCACCCTTGCATATTTATACTGCTGACTATGACCTTTTTCTTCAGTAGGCCATAAGATCACGTAGGGGTAAAACAAGCTGTATCAAATAAACATGTACACTCAGAGTAGCTGCCTGTTGCTGCTTTACCAAGTTTGTGGTGATTTTTTCCACTTCTTACTACCATTGGTAGCCTGTGCATCATCGAGATGATTTCTGGTCAGCTTGTATAGCTCATTATCTGTCTCCTCATCCTGATCAGACCCTCCTGTGCCCCCCCCCCCCCCTCAACATCACATCCAACATGGCCCATAGATGTGGTGCTGTTACTCACATCTCTTGAGCCATATCCACAAGATCAGACTCTTGCAGCTGATACAGCTTGGCATGTCCTGCAATGAAATGCCACCCTCCGTCATGAGATGCAAGATCATCTATCTCCTTGTCTATTATCTCTGTGTCTTTGCAATAAATGCAGCAGCTCGCATTGTAAGAGGTTTGTGAGTTTTGCATGAGAGCTGATAACAGATCCTTCCATGAAGCAAGTAGATCTTGTTCTAACGGGTGGTATGAGGCCTCTAGAGATAAGGCACCCAGTATCAATCTTGATATACTGAGGTTGTGGGAGGACAGTAGGTGTGTGATCTCTTCAAAGAGTGTGTACATGATGGTGTGTGCACGGTACACAATTGTAACAGTTAAGGTTACACTCACCAGATAGTTGATAAACTTGAGGGGGAGATAGTGAGATAGAGAGTAGAGTGTTGGTGAGAGTGTGTACTGGGGAGTACAAAGTAGTCCTTGATCAACAGAGTGAATAAGACTGAGGGGATATGCCCTCAGGAGTGCCTCTATATATACATGAAGGGGAGGACCCCAGGTACTACCCTAAGACCCCTAATATCTACATGAGTAAGCAAAGTAATCTACCTTACTAAGCATGCCCTATGCCCTAGTGGTGCCACTTCAATAATTAACCAATAGCAATTGTCCCCATGACCTGACCCCATGACCCAGTTCCAAGGCTAGACTTGTTCTAGCTTGTTCTAAGACAAGGCTAGACTTTTCCAGAAGGTTCTAAGAACTATGACATCATAGTTCCAGCATGTTCTACAAGGTTCCAGAGAGTTCTATCATGTGATACACAGATAAGGAAAGGAGCGCATCAGCGCATCAGAGACAGGAGGCGCATCAGCGCATCAATTGATAGGCACTGAGAATAAGCGCCGGAATAAGTGCCTGATAAGCGCCAGATAAAAGCGCTGGATAAGCGCCTAAATAGACGCCGGATAAGCGCTGGATAAGCGCCAGATAAGTGCTTAAATATTCTCCATAATACCGTTGCCTGGTAAGGCAAGTCTTATAGAAACATTTAAAATCTGTGACAACAATGCTATCAACTCGGTGCACTGTAAGATTGTACCACAGTACAATCAGGATCCCAATATATCTAACTGTGAATATTCTCAGTGCTATAGTTTTTTTTTGCGCTAACATTTTACTTATAATTCCAACTGTGCTGGCCAAGGCAGCTATCTTTGTTTACAGTTGTTAGAAGCCAGTTGTCGGAGGGAGGGAAGTAGAATTAAGGTTGAGAATCAGCATGTGTAAGATTGATTGATTTCCTAAACTAGTATGAGACAAAACAAAACCAAATACCCCTTGAGACCCAGCATATCTTCTACTCTCCCAATCAAAGACAACTGGGTAGGAGTCTGGGGTTAGACACAAAACAGGAGATAGGCAGGGTTGGACATGATGGAATGGTAATAGAGTTATGGAAGGGCCAAGGGTGGAGCTGAGGCAATGGTAACCCATTGGAGTTAGGTTCAAAGCAGCAGCGGAAACAAGAAGGGAACCAATGATGAGAGTGTGTGTACAACAGAGGTGACAAGAAACAAGGAGTGATGGGGGAAAGACTAGTTGGATCATCAATGCAAAGGCAGATAAATAGCTAGCTACTATTATGATTAAGAAATGAAAATAGTTGGTTGCGAAGACAATTTGTAACAGTAAATGGTCAGAAAAGCTCGAGAGGAGTATTGTGCATGCAGTGCTCACCTCCTTGCCAGTGCGTTGGTGCCCATATTCATATATGTATGGTGTTGCTGCGATGCTAGTGCTATGTGCATAGTTCCTGCACTCAG
The DNA here is from genome assembly GCA_022592445.1 of Cytidiella melzeri. Lineage (NCBI taxonomy): Eukaryota > Fungi > Basidiomycota > Agaricomycetes > Polyporales > Irpicaceae > Cytidiella > Cytidiella melzeri. Next base: position 27,748 of record JABYQR010000203.1, on the reverse strand, counting down.
GCTTGATGTGAGAGATCTGAACTCTGACCCACAGGTGACAGGTCAACATTGAAGTGAGAGTACGGTACCGTCTGTCTGACGCCTAGAATACTGGCCAGTGTATTATATATCATGACTGCCGCTTTCGAGGGCGCAACATACCGTGTTGGCAACGTGGGGGGAGCAGCCATACTAACGGCCTGTCCCAGCTGTGTCACACAAGAGTCTAAGGCTGTCTCCCTGTTTCATGGCTGCCATCGTCACGCGCGGGATAGGATTTTTCACAAGTCGAGGTGTATGAGGGGTTTCAACTCGATTTCTCTGCGAACCCAATTGGTCCAGCTAAGAACATATAAATTTTGAGGGGTTATGGGGTATGAGGGGTATGAGTTCAACTATACGTTATTGGCTGCGTGTTAAATTAACGTTCAACAACTCGCATTTATTGAATACCGGACTTATCGACCAATGCTATGCCACGACCATGAAAAAAAAACAATTCGTACGCGTCAATACACTCAGTCAAACGAACACGCATACTTCAGCGTTCGACGTCCTCACAGTAACATCACCTCTAGTGTTTTCAGCTACTTGCCTACCATCCCATGCGACATAACCCGCCACAAGCCCCCTCCTCTCGCGCTCGTGTACGACAACCCGTCCCGCCATCCCCTCTCCAACGCCCTCACTACGAGTCACCACCGGCTTCAATGGTGTCGAATGCAACTCAAACCGGCCCACGTACGTGCTTGGCAGATGCACCGTAACAGGTGCGTTCGTCGTCTGTACTTCGAACTGCAATTTCGCATCCGTGGGTGCGACAGGGCATCGGATAGTGATGGGCTTCTCAGCGGTTTTTGCCAAAATTCGGTACTGCTGCGATCGTGAAGAAGATTTGGATGCGGTAGACGCAATGTTTATCGTTGCTATAACCTCACTATTGACACAACGAGATCGTATAAGCAAAATGTTAGGCAAGACGAAGGAGAAACGACTTACGCATTGCTAGTGATCAACTCGACGTTGCTCGCATTCACTCCGTCGTTATTCTGCACAATATCTGCGTTGATGGGTGCATTTGCTGTGCGCAAGCTGATATGCGACTCTGACGCAAAGCGTCCTTCGATCGACGCGTTAGTCGTCCGCAAACGCACCCGCCGCGCAGACAACGATTTCACAATAATCGGTTTCTCCGCAGAGGACAGCGTGATAGAATCAAAGTCAACGACATCCTGCAGTGCGCCGACGGTGTGTGTAAAGTTGGGCAGGTGCGTCCGAAACGCGGGTAACCTCAACCGCCCGGAGCTCGTCGACCGAGGAATCCTGACGTTAATGTTCACGTAGCGGTCGTAAACGTCGGAAGAAGCCTCAGTCTATGATCTTTCTTCAACAATGAAGCACTGAGAAGATTACAACCGCAACTTACATGTATCCTCACACCCCACTCATCATCCGCCGCCCACACAGTTTTGACCTTGGTCATCTTCACAACCTGCGGATTGTCGTAATACACTCTCACGTCAACGAGCACGTTGCTACCACCCAGCGCATTGTCTTGTGTATCCTCGTAAATGTTGATTGCACCGTCGCCGCAAGTAGCACCCTCAGCGAGCACGTACATCTCCTTGGCAGACATAGGGAGCTCTGCGTTGAAGTCTGCAGCGTAGGCGTACGGTCGTGAGTGTCCAGCCTCCTGGTTCAAACTGTAGCTGCCTTTCGTTGAGATCGCCCATGGCAAGGTAGAGTTCCGCGAACGGTCCTTAACGCTATACGACTTTCGCAGCGGGTGACGCTTCTCCTTTGTTGGCGTAAGTGGAGGCGAACTCGGAAAAGGCTCCTTGCTGGAGCTGCCGCTGGATCCATAGCTAAGCTAACGTTACAGTAAGCTCCAGCGAAACAGACAAGACGGAAGAGTCGACTTACAGCGCGGATCAAACGCTTGATCTCGCTAGTGTCCTTCAAAACCGGCGATGCAGCCAAGGTTAACATAGTTGGTCAAGGTGTCAGAGTTCGAGAGGTTTGAGTACTTAGGCCGTGGCAAGGTGAGCTTTATAACCTGGCCACGAGCGGCTAGGGTCCTTCGAACATTAGCTTCCTGACAGGCGGATGGATATGTGTTAGAAAGTTGCCGCGATCAGTGGACGAGTGCATTCCCTCTTGCGCGGTTCTTTCGCGTTGGAAACATGTAAAGACCTCGATGTAATAGATGCATGAAAGGTGAGTGTAAGCTCGAGTATTTCGACGCGGTGGTAGTGACTTGCCATGGCCAGCCAGGAGAAACAGATGTCACCAACATGACATAAGCGCCAAGAGCTTTGTGGCGTCGTGCTAACGCCAGCATTCTGCTTACTCATCCAGAATGATCATCCGGTGAACGGCTGGTTCTTCTTCGCTCGCTGATCAGTTCCGCTGAGCGGGATTTACAACGTCATACACAAGAAATCGAGAGGAAGTGTTTGCTTTGCACTAGTGATACAGTCCCTAGACAATATAGTGTACAGTTTAATTCACCGATTCTGTGCGTACTCTTTCCCTGATAACAACAAGAATCAATAATTGTTGTCGTTGTCGTTGATGTTGCTGTTACTGTCAAAGTCACCCTGCTGCATATTCCATCCCCGGAATGAGTACATAAGCACACACGCGCCAGCAACAGCCACACATACCTTGCGCTCCTGCCCGCGCTCAACCATCCCAGTGTTTCCCGTGAGCTTCCCCGTCATTTTCTCCATGGTACCTACAAGCATCCCCAACCGTCAGCTTCGTCGATCACAACTCGTAGCCGGGAACCGCCTTACCCTTGACACGATCACCCATCGACGCCTTTCCGCCTCCACCATCTCCCATGCCGGTCCCAGGCGTATTGTAATCGGTGGTGTTACCTGAATAGGTGTCCTGCCCAGTACTGTTACTGTTGTTGTTATCCCAGTCCTGACCCCCACCACTACCCGTAGTGTTGCCCCCTGAGCCAAACGTGTCCGAGGTGTTTCCACCACGTCCTCCAGTGCCGAATGCGTTAGAGGTGTTCGAATCGTTTGTGAAACCGCCATAGTCATCACGACCTTGCGTTCCTTGTTGAGCGAAGCCCTGCTGTCCCTGTTGACCGGACCCCTGCTGGCCGAAGCCGCTGCTGGCATAGCCCGCAGAGCGGACGTTGCCGCCCTGGAGACCAGACTGTGGGTTGTTCGAGTTGTAGTTGTCGTCGTTGAAGTTGTCTGTCACGCGCGTTTCTCCATGAGCATATATGCAACGTGCAGTGCAGCCATTGAGAACCCACCAGAGTTGCCTGCTCCTCCTCCGCCACCCATGCCACCACCGGTTGAGTTCGAAAAGCTGTTGGGGTCGTTCTGGAAGTTGTTACCTCCACCACCACCCGTCGTGTTCGAAAAACTGTTGGGGTCGTTCTGGAAGTTGTTACCTCCACCACCACCCGTCGTGTTCGAAAAACTGTTGGGGTCGTTCTGGAAGTTGTTCCCACCGCCACCGCCCGTCGTGTCGGAGTAGCTGTTGGAGTCGTTTTGCTGGTTTCCGTAAGACATGATGTTGTAGTAAGAGGTATGTGAGGGACAATATGGATGCGTCCACAGGAGTTTATATGCACATAGACAGCAACCGCCAAATACACACGCAGCTGGAACAATGACCTACCTATGATGCAATCTCCTCCAACGCTCTGCAATTGCTGTACTGAGTGCCGCCCGACATGACGACGACGGGGGTAGCAAGCGCTGGAGTAACAGGGGGTACGTGCCTTAACTCATGACCGTACTGGAAGGGAACATACCTCAAGCAAACTCCATCTCAAATCCAATCACGATGACGGCAACCGTGTGTCATACTGCAGGAGAAAACGATAAGAGTAAAGATATTGCTTACAACACATATCAACGTACAAGCAACGATATTCGACGAGTCCACTAGCATGATTAGTGCAACGCAGCTGCCACCAACTCCAAAACATCCTTCGTGCTCTTGCCCGTATTCTTCATGTCCTTCGCTGTAGCCTGCCACACTTGCCCGTGATGTGGTTCCGCACCGACACACCGTCTGATCACCTCTTCTTGATATTCCTATAACAGCCCAGATGACGCGTGTGAGCACGAGCTAAATATACCAGCAAAACAGCCAAAACAAAAAGGGTTCATACCGCTGTACCATGCTGCTGCTCAAACTTGAGCCACCACCCCCAAACATCCCCCAGGTCTGGATTCACTTTCACCGCACGCTCGAACCACTGCCTCGCCTTCTCAATCTTCCGCTCCGCCCAGAACAACCTCGCAACCGTACAGATAATGAGCGGGTCGTCCGCAGCTTTGCGCAAGGCATCTGCGGACCGCGACTTGCGCATTGGACGCGGTTCAGCCCAGATCGCCATGGACCACAGCAGTCCTGATGTCGGGCATTCCTGCAAACCTTTGTTTTGTTTCACGTCAACATCATGATGAGCGAATCAGCACGCAGAAAGAGGGCTCACCTCGCGCAAGAACAGTCTTGGCCTGAGCCGCACCCCCACTTCGCTCTTCGACACCGACAGCCTCCGCCCAAAGCTCGTCCCTACCTGGGTTCCCTAGTCGCGCCTTATCCAACAACGACCGCGCTTTGATGCTTTTGCCATCTGCTTCTTCCAGTCGACTCGCCAGTATCCACAACGTCACGTCTTTCGGACACGCCTTGATACCAGCGGCGAAAGAGGCACGGGCAGCAGGTAAGTTCTTCTGGGACTGCTGGATCTGCCCCTGAATCATGTACAGCTTGGCGAACTTCGGGAACTTCTTCAGTGCTGTTTGTAGCGTCTCCAGAGCCGTTGACAGTTTGCCTTGCTGTCGCTCAAAGACCGCAGACTTCATCCATATCTTCAGGAAAACGCGAGCCTTAAGCCGTTGTTCTCAATCAAAAAATGTATACCACGTACCCTTTGAGTGTCAGCGACAGTACGAGCACGTACGAGCAACTCCCTCGCGACCGTAAGCTCTCCATTCTCCGCTTCCAGCTTCACCGCGGCGAGCCAGATCTGCTCGCTCTCAGGGTTCGCCACGAACGCCTTCTCGAGCACCTCTCTTGCAGCCGGCACGTCTCCCGCAAGCCACCTCTCCTTTGCCCACATCAGCCACAGCACTTCCGCCTGAGGACAATGATGCACCGCACGCTCCAAGATAGCATTGAGTGACTCCCTCGTACCGTGCGTCCTCTCCAAATCAGCCGCCCTCCGCCACAACGATCGTTTGTCCGGGAAGACCCTGAGCGCATACGCCAAAATCGCCCGCGCAGTGCCCACCTTTCCTCGACCTTCAGCAGCCTCAGCGTCCCCAAGCCACGTGTCGAGTCGGTCTTCCTCCTCGACGTCCATAGCGACCGTAGCTTTGATAATAGCCTCGCAAGTCCTCGGGGACCCATCCCCTTCACACTGCTCTGCCTCCTTCAGCCACTGCTCCCTCGTCAGCAACACCTGGTGCCGCCTCAGCTCCCGCACACCGAGCTCAATCGTCCGGTCCACGAGATCGAGCTCCTTGTTGCGCGCTTCGTCAGTTTTACCAGCAACCTGTGCTTCCTGCTCGAGCAGCCGTCCGGCCGCTATCCAGATTTCGTGGCTTGTAGGGACCGCTTTGCGAGCCTTGTTGAGCACTGCTTTTGCCTTTTCTGGTGTTTCTAAACGGGCAAGGGCAAGCCAGAGCTCCACTGACAAGGGTATTACCTCTACGGCGCGAGATAGCAGAATCCTGGCGTCGGCAGCTGAAGATTCGAGGTTCACGGTCTCTTTCCATAGACGCACCGAGTTTGGGATGTGTTCGAGAGCTAGAAATTCATTCGTCAATGTCGCATGTGACGTGATGCTGAGGTAGTATAATTCACCTTTTCGTAGAACGCGCTTCTTGGCTTTGACATCGTGTTCGAGGTCTGCTGCAGCCAGCCAGATCTTGACACTCTGACCAACGTGTTGTACCGCATTTGCAAGTACGACTTTCGCGTCGTCGTTGTTCTGAGAGTCCTCGTCAGATAGGGGCGGTGCAAGCAAACTAGTCGCTTACATGTAAACGAGCAGCTTCAAGCCAAACATCTTCGCTTTTCGGGCATTGGTCACAGCCAGCTTTGATAATCTTCCGAGCGGCGACCATACGCCCAGCATGTTCTTCCAGGCAAGCAGCAGCGATCCACCCAGGAGCGTGCTTCGGGTTTGACTTGACGAGCGAGTCGAATAGCATGCGGGCACGCTTGATATCACCAATCTCGGCGTCGCTCTTGATTTGAACGCTGTCGAGAGACGTGAGATAGCCTTTAGGGTCGACAGATGTAGCAAGTCCGGACGCCGTAGACGTGCCGGAGACCTGAAGAGATGGATTGAGCGAGCAGATGAGTGGATAAAGCAGCGGAATGCATGCATACCTGGTCTAGTTTGAGCGATAGAACCTTGTCTCGGGCCTGACCCATCTCGACGAAGTTGGTAAGAGTGCCATTCTCAGCAGGCGTCGCTGAACCCTAGAACAGACTGTCAGTTCAAAGAACTCCAGCCAAAAGGGAGCAAAGGAATACAACTGACCGCTTGTTCTTGCGCATCCAACGAGTTCTGGTATTCGCCTCTTGATCTGTCACCAACAAGGACGCTGTCCGGCACAACGAATGACCTCTCGTCTTTTTTACGCTTTTTCCTGGTGAGATTGCCCACCTCTGGAATGTTCTCCCACTCCTCGTCTGTGACATCCGACAGTCCACGCTTCAAGTCGGCGAATTGTTGCTGGATCTTGGGGCGTTCTGCTCGGTGCTTTGCAAGTTCTTCGTTTTCTCGCACTTCTCTGCAAAGAAAATTGCATTAGAAGTGGAATGCAGCGGTATGGATGATGGGATATACCGTCGCGCCCGCCGCCTGGCGTCCATATTGGTGTCTACCTGCTCATATATCTTATCGGCTTCCTCGTCATCTGCCTCATAGGTGGTACCCGCGAAAAGACCGTACTCATTGTCAGGATCTTGATACTGTTCAGGGTCGACCTCTGCTTCTTCCCCGCGACGAGCTTGGGCCTCACTGAGATGAGACGTAAGTAGAAAGTTACGAGAGGGTCATTTGGATGTACCCACGCGACGACTTCTGCTGAAGGCCCTTCACGGGCCGGGCCGATATCGGAACGAGTGGTGAAACCAGAAGCACTGCGTACAGAGGTCAGTCTAATTCTGACTTTAGACTAAGGGAAACATACCCTCGACCAAGACCCGCAACATAAGAAGCCGGCGCTGGCATAGACAAGAAAGCCAGCTTGTTCGTTTTATTGGCCGCCATCTTTGCCAAGTCTTAGTCGTCGAGTCCTGCCGGTAAGTGGTGGTAAGTATCCTTGCCGACTACAGAGCCGGGTACTACGTTCAGTGGCAAGATGGTGGTGAGGGACAAGGTCGCTGGCGTCTAAGCTTGACTGTTCGGTGTGAGCTAAGGCGTCACTTAGCGTGAGAAAACAGTAAATGAGCCCCTCAGCTTGAAACAACTTTTTAGATTATTCACTTGTGGTAATCCTCACAGTTACCTTCATGAATCCCGGTTCAGCCCCTACTATCGGTCTCACCCAAGTCTCACCTGTGGTGGGCAATACTTATTCGCGATTTACGGCGAACTTGGTTGTGTCAGATGACGGTGTCAATGGACGGTAGTCAATTCCCGGAGGACCGTTATCAGGGTGGAGTTCGAGTTTGTTGGACAGTCCCTCCTTTTGACTCCCAACGACAACGAAAACAAGCATTCAGTGCTCAAAGCCTATGAAGATTTGACCACTCGCCCTTTATGACAGCCCCAGGACGCCTCACCCGCTTGGTCACCCACACCTCATATCTCTCACGTTCAGCAGCCACCGGTCTGCGTCCTCCACATTGGCAGCATCAAGTACAGTGTCTGCGTGCACGATACCTCAGCACTCAGGCATCTGGGACAGGCAGCGTCGTTTCTAAACGCATCTCGCCGCTCGTCTTCACTCTGGGAGCTGCTCTAGGGGTCGGGCTCACCTACTACTTCACGTCCGGGCCAGCCCCTTCGAAGCCTCATCAGGGTTCCCAGATATTCGACAGTTGCTCAGGACTGAACAACGCTTATGGCTCTGCTGAAGATTTTCAAAAGGCCATCGGAGAGCTTCGTGCAGCCTTTACAGACGAAGCTGCAGTGTCAACGGACCCTGACGTGTTAGAGGTGCATGGTTTTTCGGGGAATGACTATCATCCAGGTACGAGTGATATTTCAAAACACGACGCTTGTATAGACCATATTTGGATAGGTTCATCACCGACCGTGGTTGTAACCCCTGGTTGCACTGAGGACGTGGTCAAAATTGTCAACATTTCCAGAAAGTACCGCATGCCCATCGTCCCTTACTCTGGAGCAACGAGTCTTGAAGGGCAGTACCGTGCTGTGAGTTCTTCGTCGTATGCGAGCAGTTGTGTTCTCAAATATCTAGCCTGCGGTTGGAGCTATCTGCGTGGATATGTCGAGTATGGACAAGATTCTGGAAATACACGGTAAGCATACCTATCAGAACAGTGGCAAAACGTTGTTCATATGACTGTACTACACAGAATCGGACTCTGACCTGGTGTGTCAGCCGGGAGCTCGTTGGATGGACATTAACGAGACACTGAAGGAGAAAGGGATACCTTTGTTCTTTCCAGTAAGTTTGGGTATGTACATATCACAGAGACAGTTATCGTGACCTACCTTGTAGATTGACCCTGCTCCTGGTGCCACCATTGGTGGGATGATCAGCAATGGCTGTTCTGGCAGTATGTCTGCCGATCTAACTCTACGACCTGCACTGACACCCCGTAAGCCAACGCAGTGCGATATGGTACTGCGAAGGGCGAGTGGTTCCTCAATGTGGTAAATCTTCGTTCACTCACGACTGCCTCTCATTCCACGTCCTGAATGGTTGATACTCCTGTAGACTGTAGTACTCCCGTCCGGACAAGTGATCAAGACCCGAAGACGATCCCGCAAGTCCTCAGCTGGCTTTGACACCACGAAGTTGTTTATCGGTGCTGAAGGCACATTGGGTATCATCACTGAAGGTCTGTTGACTGGTTTTCGAGCCTGTGCGACGTAGCTTACCCCGACTGAAGCGACCATCAAGCTGGCACCGTTGCTACCAACTAACGTGGCGGTCGCCCATTTCCCCGACGTCCGCGCAGCGACAGAGGCCGTCATCGAAATAATGAACCAAGGTGTCGGCATTCGTATGTCAATTGTTGTCTTGCACCAATCCATCAACTGATGCGACAGTCCAGAGTGCGTTGAACTGTGCGACGACGACTTTATGCGCTCCACAAACATCTACGGGGTTTCTGCGCGCAAGTGGCCCGAAGTCGACTCCCTCTTCTTCAAGTTTCAGGGCCCTACATCCACCGCGCTGAAGGAAACGGCGGAGGTCGTGAAACGCATTGCGAAAAAACACGGTAGCACGGGGATCGAGCTTGCCAGGGACGACGAAGAGGCGGCGTTGTTATGGGCGGACCGGAAGAACGCGTTGTATTCAGGGTTGGCATCGCTGGAAGGGAGTAGAGGGTGGAGTACAGATGTATGGTGAGCATCAGTGATGGGTATCTACTCACTATGCTAGTGATTAAGCCCTTGGGTGACATAGTGTGCCCGTATCGCGTCTGCCAGATCTCGTATATGAGACGAAGAAGGATATCTCGAATTCCGGGTTGATGTCGACCATGGTCGGACACGTCGGTGATGGTTCGTTCTCTCCCGCTGCACAGCCGTTGTGAATCTGGCTGACTGCCCATGCCCTCTCAGGCAACTTTCACGCATTGCTCCTGTTCCGTACAGATGACGAGCTGGCCATAGCAAGACAGCTGGTACACAGGATGGTTGAACGTGCCATAGCCCTGGATGGCACATGTCAGTCGCATGCCCTCGCTGCCGAGTAGCTTAAACAACACCATTGACCCATATACATATTGTCTAGGCACGGGTGAACACGGTGTTGGGATCGGCAAACGCGAGTACCTCTACGAAGAACTCGGCGAAGGCACAGTAGAGCTCATGAAGACCGTAAAACGCGCCATCGATCCGCTCAATCTGTTCAACCCTGGCAAGGTTTGCAATTCAGTCGCTTCGGGTGATCTTGGGGAGGTGGTCTAACGTTATTTTGTTAGCTGTATCCTGATAAACCGGGGAATACACCTCACCTAGTGCCAAGTAGTGGTGCGGCGCAAGAGAAACCTTAACTGGACGGTTAGATGTAGTAGAAAGATTATAGAATCTAGATATTCCACCCACCTTACTTTTAATGTGCAACGCGGGACTTGAAAGTTGTGAGGAATGCACATGATGAAAAGGATTCAACGTCCACCTCGTGCTCTGCTGCGTGAACATGGTAAGGGCTGCTTTTAGACGAATCACCTTGGCAGAGATTGCAGTATGACTCGGACAATGATGAGCATATATGATTGCGCAGTGTCGCAGTGTCGCAATGTGATCACGCCTGGAGAGTATGTATAGGCAGACAAGAAATGCAACAGCTCAAGTGTCGACGTCTTCACCATGTCTGAGCCTATCATCTTTTACGATATACCCAGTAAGAGCACCACCTCCAAGGCGTGGTCTCCCAATACCTGGAAAGTGCGGTAAGGAAAACCCCCATCACCTTGATGCGAGCTATCGCTCACTGGCACGAACAGCTTTGCCTTGAATATCAAAGGTCTGGCGTACAAAACAGAATGGGTTGAATACCCCGACATCAAGCCTCTCTATCAGAAGCTCGGTCTCCCTCCTACCCGTATCAAAAGTAACGGGAGTGGCTACCACTGTCTTCCAGTCATCCACGACCCTTCAACGAACACAACTATGTTCGAGTCGTTCGATATCATCGAGTACCTCGACAAGACGTACCCTGACACCCCGGCCTTGATGCCGAAGGAGATCTTGCCTCTGTGTGCCGCTTTCAAATTCGCATTTGGCTCGTTGGTGATCAAGAAGCTGTGGAACGTCGTCGTCTATCCGGTGTGGTGTGTCTTGAACCAGCCGAGCCTGGAGTACTACAGGAGAACGTGTGAGGAAGGAGAAGGGAAGAAGCTGGAAGAGATCTGCGGGGAGAAGGCGTGGGGAGAGGTCGAGAAGGCATTTGGGAATGTGGTAGGTTGGCTGGACAAGGGAGGCGAGGGAACTGAGCTATTCATGGGCGAGAACATAACCTTTCCTGATCTTCAGGTAATGGGGTGCTTGATGTGGGTGAAGGCTAGCTGTGGAGAGGACTCGGATGGGTGGAGGCGCGTCTGTGAATGGCATGGTGGACGATGGAAGACGATTCACGATAGATTTATACCTTACATGACTATGCAGTAGGGATCATGCATACGCAGTTTTGGTCTTACTTTGGATAGGAGTGTGCTCATATAATCAGGCTGATGATCACCTGGTAGTGCGCAGCCGAGTCAGCGAGTGGGTTATAAGACGCAGAGTATAGACGCAGTCAATCGTCTTGCACATATCGTAGTGACAATGTCTGACTCACCTATCATTTTCTACGACATCCCCAGCAAGAGCACCACCTCTAAAGCGTGGTCCCCCCACACCTGGAAAGTGCGGTAAGTAGCACAGCAGGATGAATGCAAACTCACCCACTGACCACCTCACGGACAGCTTCGCTCTGAACATCAAGGGTCTGGCGTATAGAACCGAATGGGTAGAGTACCCCGATATCAAGGGCCTCTACAAGAAGCTCAACCTCCCACCCGCCTCTATCTTGAAAGACGGCAGCGAGTACACCTGCCTGCCGGTCATCCATGACCCTTCCACGAACAAGACGATGTGCGAGTCGTTCGACATCGTCCGATACCTCGACAAGACTTACCCCGACACCCAACCGCTGTTGCCCAAGGAGATCGTCCCTTTCAGTGCCGCGTTCCTCCACGCGTTCGGCCCAACGGTGCAGCAGAAGCTGTGGAACGTCGTAGTCTGTGCTGTATCGTACATACTGAACGACCGCAGCGAAGAGTATTTCAGGCGAACGCGCGAGGCGGCGGAGGGAAAGAAACTAGAGGAGATCGGTGGGGAGCGCGAATGGGAGGAGGCTGAGGCGGGTTTTGGGACGCTGTCGAAGTGGTTGGATAAGGAAGCAGAAGGGAATTTGCTGTTCATGGGAGACAAGATATCGTTCCCTGACCTGCAAATTGCTGGATGTCTGCTGTGGGCGAAGGCGAGTCTTGGACAGGACTCGGAGGGGTGGAAGCGCATCTGCGGCTGGCACGGTGGGCGTTGGAAGGCAATTGACGAAAAGTTTCAACCTTACATGGCCGTGTTATAACTCCATTGCCTCCTAGGAATCATCGTACTGTACATCTCGTGCTGTTGTACCGATATTCTGTAGCTCACAACTCACGCCCGCTGTAGCAGTGGTCAACGAAGGCTGTGTTTGTGGTCAAGCTTCAATGATTATGATTTCAGAAGCACCGAGCCGACGGTTTCCTCTTCCGGAGAGCAGCCTGCAATCAAACGTGTATACTGAACGCCTTGTCGGGAGCACTGATGCGTCTCCGGCCGGCAGTGCAGCGTTGTGACGACCGTCACAGCAATAGGAATGACGTGATCAAAACACTGGTTACTCCATCGACAGTGATGGGGAAAAAACCAACGAAACAGTCCACTCTGAACCGATGATTTGCTCGAGTAGTGACACTCACTCAGCAACACATAGATCATCGGGTAGAATGCAGCCACTCTATATCGCAGTACTACAAAAAATCGAGGACATAGCGATGGTGTATACATGCCAACGTAACGGATACAATACTGCGGAAACGAGTCCGTGGGTGCCAGCCAAGAATATACTAGTACAGACGGCGAATAGGGATAACAACGCACGGATGTTGGTTACAGTGGATCACGAACGCTCGCCACGGAGACGACGGGCGAGAGCAAGATCCTTAGGTTGGCTGAAGAGAATGCAGTGAGTATACCATCGGAAGAATGTCGGTCAGGAGCACGTACATGGTAACACGCTTTGCGTGAATTGCAGCCAAGTTGGTATCCTCGAAAAGAGACACGAGGTATGCCTCAGCAGCCTCCTGCAGAGCCATGACAGCCGAAGACTGGAACCGAAGGTCTGTCTAGAGTCACCAATCCGAGTCAGCAACGGCGCGATTTTTCGAGCGTCGACGTGGACGACGACTCACCTTGAAGTCCTGTGCAATTTCACGGACCAACCTCTGGAAGGGAAGCTTCCTGATCAGGAGCTCTGTCGACTTCTGGTAGCGACGAATTTCTCGAAGAGCGACGGTACCAGGACGGAAGCGATGGGGCTTCTTGACACCGCCAGTAGCAGCCTACAACGCAGCATTCGTTTGCCACAATGCAACGACAGGGGTAAGGGTAAGGTACATACCGGTGCTGTCTTACGAGCAGCCTTGGACGCGAGCTGCTTACGGGGTGCCTTACCACCAGTAGACTTGCGAGCAGTTTGCTTGGTACGGGCCATTGTAGAGGACGAAGAAGATGGTGTTGGTAAGTAGAGAAAGGCTAAGGGTGATGGTGGTTAAGGGAAGACGATGGAGCGAGTCGAACTCGCCATTTATATGGCCCGACGCGACCGTGTGCACGTGATGCTAAACAAAACGCGTCTCACGTGATGAAGCGCCAATCGTACCGACCACAAGAGTCGAAGTAGAACTTCTCGTTCACTCTACTCGCCACTACGATCTCCGGGTGTCTTTATTTGAACACCACATTCATGTAGACTTTCCGCCGATAAACCGCTTCTTTAACAGCAAAAAGTGGCTGTATGATTGTGATTATACAATTTCCAAGAGCGACACGATTAGCAGCTCGCACAAGGCCTCAAGGACGACCTCATGCATGTTGCGAGGCTGGCGAAGGGTAGTCGACGATAAAGCTGGCGCATCTGCATCAACATCACAGGCAAGAGTTGAGAGCGGCATCGCTCTGATCGTCGTACTGACAAAGCCGCTCTCTTAGCAATTGGTATGTATTTCTCACTCTAGTGCTTCACTCATCGTCTTGCAGGCACTCTTCCGAAATACGAGGAACCAGAGGTCGGTCTACTGCGTAAACATTCCACGGTCAACAGCGCTATCTTTATGGAAGCAAGATCTGCTCTTGAAGTTCTTCGAATCTACACCCTCCAATCCACATGCACGAGATGTAAGGTCCGCTGCCACAGCTGGTCTTTGCTGTGTGAATTTGTTTCAGTAGAACTTACTTTGAACTCGTGTCGCAGCCATTATTCAGCTGACGTTGTTGTGTGGAACTGGTTGCAAAGGGTGAGCGGTAGTGGTTCATCTAGCTTTACTTTCACGCATACTCATGCAGACTTACATCTCGGAGAGGCGGTATCCTTATTTTGCGAAGCATGATAGTGATCTGACCGGGCTGTTGCTACGGTATTCAGTTACCTCAGCATTCTCCACGAGGAAACAGATGATGATCTCATTCACGAGCTTGGTGATAGCAAGATAATCCTTCGAGCGTAGGGCCAGTACGAAATATAATGCCTTCCTCTCAGTAGGCACCTCAGGCTATGTGCACTGGATGCACCCCTCCATGCACGCGCGACGTAATCTTCGCGCCCTCTCAATGAAGGCGTGCGACGTTCAGCTTTGATGAGCGACCTCACAGGTGAAGCGTAACAGACTGTTGTATGGAGATGCGCGATGCAGGACATGGAGATCTGACGAAGATAGGACAGGTGCGTTTCCTGTGCTAGAGAATCCAGTTGGGTCACTTTCAGAGCCTAAATAGCTTTTCTCCAGCACTGTTTCCATGTATTCGTCGACCGACGGCGATGTACAACATTGTTGGCGAGCAACCGCATCGCGGCCCACGATTGGATTATCGGACTAGGATCACCTTCCTCAGATTTAGATGCGACCGTCTCACGGTCGTATGGCTTATAAGAATTGCAAGGACGCACGAGAACGGGCTAGAGCAGGTCATCTCATTCCCCACCCTAAGCTACCAAGCACTGACAATACTCTTGTAAGTTCATTGCGCTTCTTATACTATGCTTGTTTACATGCTCAATACTTATTGGCAGGCATACCGCTTTTACATCCGCTGCCATCCGTTATCGCCTCGCTTCAAGTGAAGATGCGACTCTCTCCAATGTTGACGATAGCTGGCGTTTTCGTTGGTCTGCAGCCCCTGCTGGGGTACGCGGTGCCAACCGTCAGACAGAATCAGGCTGAGGAAGCTTCGTCCTTACTTACTCGCCATGGCAACTCTGGTGGGGGTTACAGTGATCCATTCCACTTTCCAGCATCCAAGGGGTAAGCCCAACCAATACCCGTTATTTGGTGCTCCGTCAAATAATGTCTATCATGGAAGGTTCAAGTTTCCAAAGCGGGATCTTTCAAAAGTGCTGGGAGACTATATCCCATTTGGAGGTGCTGTTGAGAAAGCTCCATTCTTGAACGACAATGCACCGAAGTGAGTTCAAGGTGTAGTATTACTATTCTGAGAATTTTTTCATTGAACTTGCGCTTAGGTTCCAAGGCTGAAGGTGACATGATGTCACCGCACATCAGGGTCCATTATTATCGAAAAATAGTCGTTAAATATCTTGAATATTATTCACCTATTGTGCGAATATCCTTGGTGCCCAATATTGGTGAGATATTCTGTAAGAAAATGAATATTGGTGAGATATTCTGTAAGAAAATGTGCGGGACGTCAACAGCTAGCGCTGCGCGCGCGCTATATGATTGACATACTTGAATTCGAACGAATGTTAACGTTATGTGTGCAATTTGTTATCATAAACATGTACAGGTACAGAGTGGATATACAAAGCCACCGGGGAAAAGTTCAAAGTAACGTCCGCATCTCTTCAAACACTGGAACTAGAGCTCGTGCCTAAAGCAATTGTGCTTGGAGGCAGCTGGTTCTGATGCGGGGGGCGTGGGCCAACAGGCTTGAGGCAACGCTCTCTTCGAACACTGGAACTAGAGCTCGTGCCTGATGCGTTTGTGCTTGGAGGAAGCTGGTTCCGAGTCGGGGGGCGTGGGCCAACAGGCTTGAGGCAACGCTATCTTCGACTTATTTTATTTGAGCTCGTACGGAACCTCCAATTCTTCCTGCAAATGAAGTACTCAGAGAATGTGTTCTTGTTCGAGAGTCGACTTACTAGCATCCACAAGATTCTCTGCGAACGAGAGTCGTTCAGGTAGTGAAGGACAAGCTAGTTGTTAAATATCTTGAATATTATTTACCTATTGTGCGAATATCCTTGGTGCCCAATATTGGTGAGATATTCTGTAAGGAAATGTGTGGGACGTCAACAGCTAGCGCTGCGCGCGCGCTGTATACTTTGACATACTTGAATTCGAACGAATACATCGCACCAAGACACTCACAATGTCAGAAGCACCACTGGAATCTCGGCTCGCATGGAAGAAGGTCGAGCCAGTCATTCAGGGCGATCCGGACTCACACGCTGCCCTTAAGCAAGTGATTTCGTTGGCGGAATCTTTCGTCGCGCTCAAAGACGGCTTCAATGGCGACGATAACATGTCCGCCAACATTGTCGATTTCGCCTGCACGGTAGAGATGTGTATCACTCAGGCATGCATGGTAACGAGTGCGCAAGAGCTTTCCTTTGCATGCCGGAAGCTTGTGAAGTCTGTCGAGCTTCTTTGGCAGCGGCGCACCGAGCATATATGCATGCAATCGTAAGTACAAATGTATCTGCAGTTGACGAAATAACTGATGTTCGTCTTGTTAATGTCAAGAACATCCCTGGCTCTGCCGGAAACTGTCAATATCTGTGGTTCGCCTGCGCAGCGCTCTCTCGCTCGCTACAAGTGAGTATCATGAATTTGGTATGCGCTCTCATGTCTGAAGATCAACAGACAAACTACTCTCGATGACTACTTCACTGTGACACAAAAACTGCCACATAATCAGCGCCGTGCCATTTCTCCGCAGGCTCAACGGTCAGTGTCTCACCTCCAAAACTGCTCGGTATGAACAGCTCTCACACATTCATTCACAGACTCCCCTCGTATCGCCAACTCCCAATTGACATTTACTTTTACATTGTCGCTCCAGTTTCGAGATCCAAGTATCCGGCATTGGACGTGTTGTCGGCGCCGTCTGGATATCATACGAGCACGCGAGCTGGAATGTATGATCTCAAATCACTGTAATAGACATTATACGCACAACAAACATGCCCGTTACTGATTGCCTTGACATTGAGAGTGCGCACACAGACCTGGAGGTTGTCTGTAAAGGTGAGCACAATGGGGATTGTGGACAAGGTGCGTCTTTGCTGCCATGGTACCCTCACGCCTTGAGCTCACAGTTGCAGTCGTCCATCTTTTGCAGGAATAGAAGCTGTCAGTCAACTCGATGTCAAGCTAGCCACGCGAACATCTCTTCAAATTTGGATTGTGAACGTTAATTTGCATGCACTCGCGCGCGACTCGTCGACATTGATGGAACTTCGCGTTCAAGGTTTTTAGTGCCGACCGCCTTCGACGACAACAGCAAGTACATTATGTGTCTATTTCTTGTTCTCACGTCATGTATATGTATGTACAGCATGCATGCGCATATAGATCTGATTGTTATACGCGCGATATCGAGAATCCCGAGCGGAATGCATATGGAAGCGCGAGAACCGCAATATTAATATTAATATATATGGCGGCCACCTATTGTTCCGCTTGAAGAATACATGACTTATAGGCCAATAATATCCGGTCTTTATTTTCACATATTCTTTATATATTCTCGTGCATATTTGATGAATATGCGAAGAATATGCAGCCTATTCAGCGCCTATTTATCAATAATAGGAGAGGCTGATGTGCGGTGTGTTTGCGTAGTGTAGGTAATATTTGTACATATTGTGTTGAGCATAATGTATAACAGTATCAACGACTGGAGCACCGTGGTTGGTGAAGCCCCTATCCTCGCTGTGTGGCTCAAGACGTCCCTTGCAGTACATACCTGGCGTGAAGCAATGCAGAAATATCTTGTTGATAGCTTTGATGTTCCGTAGGCAGAGAGCCGGAGGACTTATGCGGACTCGGCAAGGACCTCGATCACCTACACGGTATATGGTCCAGTGTGGTAGCGATTCATCATGGCATCCGCCACCGTCCTCGACGCTGTGGTGAACTGAACCACGACGACAATCCTGCTCAACACACCGCCGCATGCATTGGCAGGTGGTCGCTGGCCAGAACTGAGTACTAAACGTTGAACCACCTGCGCTCCATGAAGTCTCGGATCCATTTCCCTGACGCTCACACCCAACAATCCTCGCATACGTGAGTGAGTAGACTGCCACAACCAGCTGCACTCAGCCTTCTGTCCGAGTCTCACCAGCCTCGAGGCTTTTAGCACGGAACGATAGCCGAACTCCACTGCAGGTTGAGTAACGTCTGATCAGCCTCTTGAGATCGAACGACCACCATGCACGAACTGTCCCAGCCCATCATCAACATAGCAAAGGCGGCACTGTTCAGGAGAGCTGCTACAGAGCAGGCAAGTCCTCTGCGGTTTGCAGGTGCTGGGGTATTGATGAAATATCCAGGGAGGTCTCCTCAGCGGCCAGGATCCAAGTGCCTACAACCCCAACGACCCTCTCAGGCTATGGATCATTCAAGTTGGTTCGTGACAGCACACTGTTATTCGCAGGCCCTTGCTCACAATCGCCCCAGGCGTAATTATCATGATCACACAGCTGCTCGCCCTCGGACTCCGCAAGATGCGTCAGCCAAAGGTGATAGCCGAGGTCTTGGGTGGTATCATACTAGGTGAGTCGCAACACAGCGTCACAGCGTTTTCACAATCCCAACAACTTATCATCCGCGGATTAAAGGTCCAACTGCACTCGGTCGTATCCCGGGTTTTCAAGAGCACATATTTCCGAAAGACTCAGTCCCTTACCTGTCGCTCGTCGCCAACATTGGTCTATGCTTGTTCCTGTTCTTGGTCGGCCTCGAAATCGACGCCCAAGTCATCAAGCGCAATGCACGACTTTCCGTCACAGTCGCGCTCGCCGGCATGTGCATTCCCTTCGGCTTCGGAGCAGCGTTATCTGTTCCGCTGTATCACACCTTCATCGACCCGTCCGTCAAATTCACCAACTTCATGCTGTTCACCGGCGTTGCCTATTCAATCACGGCCTTCCCTGTTCTCTGTCGTATTCTCACAGAGCTCAAGCTACTGGACACAACGGTCGGTATCGTCGTGCTCTCTGCGGGTGTAGGAAACGACATTGTTGGTTGGACCCTGCTGGCTCTCTCCGTCGCTCTCGTTAACGCGGGCTCTGGGCTAATGGCGCTATGGATCCTACTCACCTGCGTGGGATGGACGCTTCTGCTCCTGTTTCCTGTCAGGTATGCCTTGGCGTGGTTGGCGCAAAGGACAGGCTCCATTCAGAGCGGTCCTACCATGTTCTTTATGACCGTCACGATTCTCCTTCTCTTTGGTTCGGCGTTTATGACGGACGTGATTGGCGTGCATGCTATTTTCGGTGAGCCCGCTGTCATTCTACTGCGTAAAGCGACTCTAACGATAGTATACCAGGTGCCTTCCTAGCAGGTATAATTGTTCCTCGTGAAGGCGGCCTCGCAATCGCCCTCACTGAGAAACTTGAAGACATCGTTTCTATCATTTTCCTTCCTCTGGTATGTCTCATTGCCGTGTGTTCCGATGTCAACAGAGAGTACATTAATACCGCTTTCGCAGTATTTTGTCATCTCAGGTCTTTCAACAAACCTAGGCCTCCTCAACAACGGTATCACGTGGGGGTTCACTGTTGCAATCTGCGCATTGGCCTACTCAGGCAAGTTCGGAGGTTGCACACTGGCCGCGAGATATGCTGGATTCTCCTGGCGCGAAGCGAGCACGATCGGGTCCTTGATGAGTTGTAAAGGGTGTGTCTCCCTTCTTACACTTTATGAGGGACCTTACAAGCTGATATAAATAAATTTCAGTCTGGTCGAGCTGATCGTGCTCAACGTCGGCTTGTCCGCTGGTATCTTGTCTCCCCGTGTATTTGCCATGTTCGTTCTGGAAGCTCTACTGCTGACTTTCATGACCACACCTGCTGTTGTCCTTCTGTACCCTCCCGAGATGCGCAAACGCGTGACGGCGACGGGTGCCGCCTTTGATTCCGTTCGCGACGATGCTAAAGCTGACAGCCCATCCATGCTGGAAGGAAGTTCCAACGGTGCGGATAGGAAACCACCACCGTACTCGAAGACGCGCTTCACGGTGGTGCTGGACAAACTCGAGCATGTGCCGGGAATGATGGCATTAGCACAGCTTCTTCAACCGCCTCCGTCAATCGTCAATCGCGAGCACGCAAGGGATGACTTGCACGACGTGACAATCGAGGCTCTTCGGTTGATCGAGCTCTCGGACAGAACGTCAGCGGTGATGAAGTCTTCCGTTTGGGACACCCTGATCCGCACAGACCCTTTGCTGGGCATCTTCCGAATGTTCGGTGAGCTCAATGGCATGACCGTCTCTACGTCTCTGGCTGTAGTCAGCTACGAGGACCTCGCTTCTAGCGTATCTGAAATTGCATCGAGGACGTCTGCCCAGCTCGTCATGGTTCCTTGGCTACCTCCCCACCACGAGTCTTACCGCGACACTCCAAACAGCCCAGTCGTCGAGAACACATCTCGGATTGGAAACCCGTTTGACTCGCTGTTCCGCGCTACCAACAACGAGTCCAGTCACAGCGCATCAGCTCTGCACTCGCACTTTGTCCGCAGCGTCTTCTTACAAGCCAAGACAGACGTCGCCCTCTTTGTGGACCAGCACGTACCGGGTGAGGCCGTCAAAGTGACCGCGGGGGCGTCAGGAACGGGGGGACGAGTCCATTTGTTCCTGCCGTTCTTTGGTGGACCAGACGATCGACTTGCGCTCGAGTTTGTCGTGCAGCTGTGCGCTCACCCGCGGGTCAGCGCCACTGTGGCGAGGGTTGTGAGGCAGGAGACTGATTTGCGACCGGTGTCGATTGATAAGCCGCCGCTTGCGTACCATGTCGATGGTGGGGATGCGAATGCTAGGGAGAACGCTTTGACTGTCACATCTGTGCGTACATGCAGTCTCAATTCTTCGTTCTGTTATCTCAAGATCAACTCATGGCACGTATAGACTGCATTCCCCGATACGCAATACGGACACGCGACGACACAGACCCGTCTCCAATCTGAAACTGCCGACAACATCATCTGGCAACGGTACTCTGCTCCCTTATCCGACGTCGCCAGCTTCGACAGTACCACCCACGATGCACTCTCTCGGATCGAATGGCAGACCATACGCTCTGCAACACCTCTGCGCGCTGCTGTTCAATCTGCCAAGTCACTGGAAGACTCCACGGCGGAGAGACGTAGCCGTCTGCTCATCATCGCCGGTCGCTCGCGGCGTCTCGCAGCGGAGGACCACCACGCGGAGCTGAAGCAGCTCATTGACGAACACGGCGGTGTTGCGTCTGAAGTGAAGAAGACGGTGGGAGACGTCGCGTCGGCGTTTATTGTTACGGGCAGTGAGGCTAGTGTGGTCGTGATGCAGGCGTCGAAAGCCTCTGTGGAGTAGGTGCTTTTTGAGTTTCGGTGGTGAACTTGTACGGCTACATCACTTGCGCCGTAGTGGTTTGTATCATGCTATTCCCCCTCTGTACCATTATGAATACCCTTGTATATAGTACGCTATATTTGTGACAATGATCACATGGGTGTAAGGCGTGGGATGAGGAGGAAAAATCATGATTCCTACGAGTCACAGTGGCATGTTATTTCCAGGCGGGATCAATGGAGGCATCAAGTCACCGCACTGATATTGGCTGCTCTGCATGAGAGTGACGGCTCGACGAGGACGATTGCAATGAATCACCAGTCAAGGAAGCCACATGCGTGTGTTCTCCAGACTTCTGCATGCGACCTCTCCAAGATGTCCCGACCGTGCTGTTCATTCGTGGCTCGTGAGATGATGCCGTCTTGAGCAGTGCTACTGTAGGCTATGTTAGCGACGAGACAACGGCAAAGTCCTCCTCTCTACCCGTTGCCCTCGACAGTGCCCATCACGGTCTCCACGCTCGAGAAGCTGTCCAAGAACCTGTGCGAGGCTAAGTCCACGAGATGAGACAGTCAGGCTCAGCCACACAGCTGATAGAGGAGCTTGACGACCGTTCGGGATGGTGTATCGGACACGACGGTCATGCATGCGCTGTTGAAACTTGGATACGAGTTTGACGAGACGAGAGCGTTTGAGACCGGGAAAGCGTATTGAGGTGACAGAGTCAGGATA
The DNA here is from genome assembly GCA_022592445.1 of Cytidiella melzeri. Lineage (NCBI taxonomy): Eukaryota > Fungi > Basidiomycota > Agaricomycetes > Polyporales > Irpicaceae > Cytidiella > Cytidiella melzeri. Next base: position 5,508 of record JABYQR010000203.1, on the reverse strand, counting down.
GTATTTAGCTGCGACGATAGCGATGGTGGGCGGAAGAGCTCACATGCAGAGTTTCGGGCTCATTGAACGACGGATGAAGGGTCGAGGTCGCACGTATCGGATAGAACGGCTACTAAAGATTACAATGTTTTGATTTGAGAGAGCTGTCCTGGTGCACTCTGCTTTGTGTTGATTCGTAACTAGCGAGACCAATCACAACACAGCATGAATCGCGTGCAGCTGTGATACTGAGGCGGCTGGGCTGTGGACAGGACAAAGTTACTGATAATGATGAAACTGGCTGTAACATGTTTCGAAAGCCCATTTTCGACACTTTTGTTGATACACTCCCAAGCGAATGCGATGTCGGGCGGATATGAGCGCGGCGTATGTCGTCGCGGCGACGAAAGGAGGGAATGTGGTGGTTTGAGGGATGGGCGTGCGACGGAAAAAAAAAATCACTGAGATGGGTGTGAAACGTCGCTCCGACAACCAGCCCATCATATAATCTGTCTATAGCCAGTTAATCTAGACCAGCAATAATGGACATCCAGCGTACATAATTATCATTATATGCACAGTTCAACTATCTGACCACCATATTATGTGTGATTGAACATGCACAGTGCGAGCAGAAGCCGCGAGAGACTCGGGCATTACAGTAGACATATGATCCCTCTTTACTTGAGCTGGAATGGACAGCGCAGAACGAGCAAATGATATAGCCGAAACAACAACAACATGTAGATACAGCTAAATCAAAGTACAATTATACAACGCGAGCTGCCCCTGAATTTCCGTCCAAACATCCCTGCGAATCTCCTCGCGCGTACGTGCAGCTACAGGTTCAGGTAGGAGCTTCTGTGCTGGGCCAGGGGCACGCTTCGGCTTGAAGCGCGCCATCCAGGAGTCGAGGAAACTGTCAGACGCTGACCCGCTTGACATGACGGATTAGGAAGGAGGGCGGGGCGTTTATGGACGGGAAGGAATGATAGACCGAGTTGCCGGATGAGTGGACGCCCGCAGAGACTTATGTGACCTACAATCTGGTACAGTGTGCTCTATCGTTGACCACACTGTACCAGGTACGTTATGTTGTAATTGTATCGCTGTTTCTATTTTATCTATCGTTGACCACACTGTACCAGTATCTCGTTAACAGGTTATGAGCCCCGTTGCTCTGTAAATCCCTACGAGTTGCAATACATTATCTAACTGTCGCACACACCCCTATCCATCACAATGTCTGATTCGGAGAAATCGACTTCAAAAGACCATACATCAAGACTCGAGAAACTCCACGATGACGGTGATACAAACGACTATGTACAGTGGGCTATGCAGTCGGAGATCATTTTCGAAGATCTTGACTTATGGAGATACATCGACAACGAGTCAAGCAAATCTGCGCCACCATCTGTTCCGAAACTCAGGGTTGCGACCAGGCTACTTGCGGGGAACGAGACGGAAGTAGAGAAAGCAGAGAAAGAAGCTAAGAAGTGGTGGAAGAACAACAAGTATGCACTATCGCTACTTGTCCGTGCAATCCCTACGCACAAAGTCCCTCTCATCGCAAACTGCAAGACAGCGAAAGCCGCCTGGGAAGCGTTACATGATGAATACATGCCGGTAAACACCCTTTGTGCCGCTGCGCTCCATCAAGTGATTATGGGATATAAGTGTACGAACACCGTGATTGTCACCAAGTGGACGGAGAAGATCAGAAATATGTACGTCGACCTTACCAATCAAGATAAGGACTGCATGCCGGATGCGTTCTTTGCAAAGACTCTCGCAAATCTATTACCGCTTGACAAATCATGGAGAGCGTTCACTCGCACTTTGAGGGAGAAATTAGTAACGGCGGATAAGGAAGGGAAGCCATTGAGTTCATCAACGGTGATTCAGCTCATCAAGGAAGAAGACTGGGCACAAGGTCTCCAGGAACCCGAATATCTGGCTCAAATCAGCGGAGTAAATCTCATTCAGAAGGAAAGAGCTGCGCCTATTGCGACCGTTGCTTCGGCTCCACCCTCGAAACGCCGACACATTGTGAACAAGAAATCTCTATGGTGTGTAAACAAGTATTGTGCCCGTCCAATTGGACACCTCGTCAACGACTGTTTTGCCTATGGGGGAGGAAAATGTGGTCAGTACGAGACGTGGTGGAAGGGACCCAGAGATATTCATCTACCGCCGAATCAACGCGGCGCAAACCAACCTACCGGTCCACGACTTTTGAATTCACAGGCTCTTCCTAATGCGAATATCGTCGAACTCAATACAGACTCCGGTAGCGGTGACCTGGGAAGGATCCAGACCGACGACATTACTGCCGCCTAACGCAGGGCCAGTTCTTTTCATTGAATACTTTTGCCGACCCAATCGAGCAGATAACTTGTAACAAAGCCGTTTTCAAAAACAACACCGCGAACACGGAATGCTACCACGACTCCGGCGCTAACCGCCATATTTTCGCTGATAGGGCAGTTTTCTCAAATTACACGCCAATCACGCCTATACAAGTCAAGGGCTTCGGATCTACACATTCTACCGCTGCCGTCGGTGTTGGAGACATTCTCTTCAGGGCCAATTGTGATGGAGTTTTGAATGATATCAAACTCTCGAATGTTCTACACATACCGACCGCGCGATTAAACCTTGTCTTGCAGGGTTGCCTTGAAAGGCGCGGTATTGCGTGCCATTCAGAAAATGGGATTATTCGTCTATCCCTTAATGGATGCGACATGGTGAATGGAGAGTTACTCGACAACAATCTCTATCTCCTACATATGACACCCATCAAATCCGATAACCGCAACAACAACGCATCAAAATCCCTTGCCGATTGTATCTCCACCATAGACGACGATCCTATTGCCTCGGCCTCAGGGAGTGGCGTGTCCAGGCGGGATTTTTACACCGCCTACTAGGCCATATAGGCGTTAAAGGGCTCCATCGCGCCGTAGTTGGGATACCAGCCGATTCATCTGCCCATAGAACATGCCAGATCTGTGCACACGCAAATATCAAACGAATCCCTTTTCCTTCCAAGTCCAAATTACGCGCTGATCGTCTTCTCTACCGCATACACACGGATATTTGCGGTCCCTTGCCAAACTGTTACGGAAATTTCAAGTTTTTCATTTTATTCATCGACTGTTTTTCTCGTTGGATCTACGCTGCGCTACTCAGGCACAAATCTGAAGCTCCCGCACGTTTCAAACAATTTCAAATGGCATTCGAGCGACTCCTTGAACTCAAGATTTCTATTCTCCGTGTTGACAATGCACCCGAATACGTCGAAGGCGCCTTCCACCTACACTGTGAACAAACAGGTATCATATACGAAAAAATCGTCCCTGACGCATCGCCACAAAACGGCGTGGCTGAGCGTACCAATCTTACGATTGCCTCTATGGCTCGCGCTATGCTAATTGATGCAAATCTTGCTGATTGGTCCTGGCCATTTGCTGTACTATGCGCGGTACACCTCAAGTGTAGAGTGCCTCATGCGGCACTACAACCCGACACCACACCATTCTTCCATGTATTCAAACGACGTCCAGACCTTTCTTACCTACATGTCTTCGGATGTCATGTTACAGCACGCATCAACTCCAATCACCTCACTAAATTTCAACCTCGTGGTGAGAGTGGGAGATTCTTAGGATATGCTGCCGACGCCAACGGATACCTGATCTGGTTTCCACAATCTCACTCGGTTCGCGTGCGGCGAGATGTCACGTTCCACGACGATGTACCAATGAATTCACCATCATATACTCCTACCAGATCCAGCATGTGGAACGATCTCATAACTGAGATTGATGACCGCTATTTCGACGATCCCATTCCTGTGCCTGTACCTGGCATAAACATACATGCTCCTCGTGAGCCGGGTTACCACCTTGCCGATCGGTGAGTGGTTTCGGATGCGTAACATTGATGCGCATGGACCTAATGATATCATTAGGCGTACTGCTATGCAGCCGGACGCTCACATTGAGCGGGGAGACGACATGGTCACTTTGTGAGTCGTCTGGATCAATATTAAGATATATCTTAATTATTGTGCTAGATCCGATGACATTCCTCTGTCGACTAGACGAGAACGTTGCACAATATTGCTACCAAATAAATATCGTACTATGATTCCCACGCCTGCGGACGAGAGGGGGGTTGGACTTGCAGGACGCACTCATACAGGCCGTCCTCATTCATGGAGAGGAATTTTCGCTGGTCGTACACATGTCGTCTATCTCAGATCTCATTCCCATAATCTTGAATGCCGACGCACAATACGATGCCATGAGTCTTGGCTTGATGAAACCGATTGATGATCCAGACGCTACCAATCCCCCTTCAATCAAAGCCGCCCAGCGCAGTATCTACTGGACAGAGTGGCTAGCGGCTATTCATGAAGAACTTGAAGCGCTGAAGGCGAAGGGAGTATATGAAGAGATAGACGCTATACCACATGGTCGAAAAGCCGTCGATTGCAAGTGGGTATTACACATCAAACGCAATCACGATGGGCACATCTCTCGGTTCAAGGCTTGCTTGGTTGCAAAAGGGTTCACTCAGATACCTGGCCAAGATTTCACGTACACGTTTGCTCCTGTAGCCAGATGGGATTCCGTTCGAACTATACTAGCAATCGCCGCTTTCCAAGATCTGGAGCTCAGGCACATAGATATCAAAACGGCGTTCTTAAACGGACCACTCCCCGAAGAGATCTACATGCAACGTCCGGAGATAGCAGGGTCAGGATATTGGCGCTTACCAAAGGGACTATACGGCCTCAAGCAAGCGGGAAGGACTTGGTATCTAGAATTCAACGAGAAATATACGCAACTCGGATTCCGTAGATGCCAGTCCGACTGGAGCGTACATGTCCGTCAACATGGCAATCAAAGGTCTATGTCTGCAACAAGTGTAGACGATATACTTCTCGCATCGACTTCGGAAACTGAATCAGATCTGGTGACGAAACAGATTAGTTCCCTTTTCGAGATTACAGATAACGAAGCCGTCGAATGGTTACTAGGCTGCAAGGTCACTCGGATTTGAAGCCAACAGACATTGTGCATATCACAAGACGCATACATTCAGTCGATCCTGCGCACTTTCAATATGGAACACTGCAACGCGGTTACCACCCCACTCCCTCCTCATACAACTCTTTCATCTGATGACTGTCCGAAGACCGAAGAAGAGCGAAATCACGTCAAGGATCTTCCCTATTGTGCGGTAGTCGGCAAAGCAATGTACCTTGTCACCACATGTCGTCCAGATATTGCATTCACGGTACGTGAGCTCGCTAAGTACATGCCAAACTACGGAGAAAAACATTGGATGGCGGCAAAACATCTTCTTCGATATTTACAAGGCACGAGATCCATCGGATTATCCTTGGGACACTTGGATCACCCCTACCCACTATTCTGCGCTTTCACAGACTCGGACTGGGGTTCAACTGAAACCAGGAAATCTATTTCGGGTTACGTCATCATGATGGGAAATTTG